>VDFB02111906.1:0-30002 GCA_007258455.2 Sequoia sempervirens | reverse complement strand
CATCGATAGCGATCCTCGATGTGTATTAGATCACAATAGCTTGATGTCAAACTTTGATAATTTTTTTTGATTTTGAGCAAAGGCCGACTAACAAATAGGAAATGAATAGCCAATGAGTTACATTACAACATGTGGAATCATATGATTGGACTGATGGATTTGTTGGTTCAACTTCCTCACATTGGACATAAAAGCAAGACATTCTGGCATGCAAAAGGAGAGGGGGGAATTTGGAAAAATATGGAAGTTTTGAATGCAGACATGAAGGTTTGGCAATTCGAAGGTTGAAGTCTTGGATGTGATGAGTTGGTGTGTACATGAATGGGCAAAGTTGGTGAAGTTTGTTGAAACATATTGTTGGAGATTGTTGGGCAACAAATTGAGAAAGAACATTTGTTGGAAACTAAAGGGGATAGATTTGTAAGTTGGTGGAGTTGTATTCGTGTAGCAAAAGTTTTAAGGCTTGTATGCTTGTAACAATTTGTGATGATGTTTGGAATTGTTATGTTCATGTAATGGAGTGTTTTCTATCTTGCAATGTGATGAGATTCTTGTTGCTATTACGTATAATTGTGTTTATTTGTTGATTGGGCTACGCGATTGGGCTTATTCCCATATCACGACTGCATCAAGTGGTATCAAAGTGGGCATTGGTTGTTGATTGTGAATGTGTCAAGAGAGGGTTTTGAAGAACTTGTTGTGGGTAAAGAAGATTGAGAGAAGACTTGCAATTGTAGAGGACTTGAAGCAGACATGGCACAGAGAGGACATGGTCGCAGAGGAGCATCACGAGGGGTGGTGTAGCAATTGTAGAAATGTTGAGAGGAATAACAACAAGACTAGAAGCAATAGAAACAACACAGAGAAGAGAACATTTAGAGGATGTCAGTGAGGACAAAAAAGAAGTGGTAGAAGGAGGAAATGAAGCCAAGTTGTATTGGATCAAGGAGAAGAAATATTTCTGAGTGCCATCACAAGAATAAACAATAAACCAATGATTGATCCCTTGAGTTATAACGAAAGCCTAAATCTCGAAGGCCTTGTTGATTGGATATTACAGATGAAAAATTGTTTTGATTTTGAAGGTACCGAGGACGACACAAGAGTCAAATATGCTTGCACAAACTGAGAGGACATGCATCCCTATGGCGGGATCATTTTTAGATGGATAGACAAAGGAAAGGGAAAGAAAAGATTAAGTCATGGGATCGAATGGTTACAAAGATAGAAGACAAGCTCTTGCCAGCAAAATATCATATTTGTTTGTTTTGGAAATTGCAAAACTTGAAGCAGTGAGAAACAAGTGTTAAAAACTACATCGAGGAGTTCTACTGATTGAGCATTAGAATGGGACACATGGAAGATGATGCTGTGCAAGTATCAAGGTATGTCAATGGTTTATGTTTATCAATCCAAGATGAGATAAGTTTGGTTAGGTTGCAAAGTGTAGAAGAAGCCTACCAATATGCCTTGAAAGCAAAAGAAAAGTTGAATAGGAAACACTAGAATAATGCAAGAGTACGGGGAAGAAATTCCCATGGTAGAGGACAGTCAAGTAGTAGGAGAGGTTATCCCATGAAACAAGAAGAGGCCAACACCTCTCAAACGAGTTTTTACACTCAAAAGAGTAGAGGAAGAGGAGGTTAATCTAGAGGTAGGGCTGATAGTTCTAGAGGAAGAGGTAGAGGTTTCATTTGTATGTGTTACCAATGTGGTGAGGAAGGGCTCATAGCAATTGAGTGTCCACAAGTACATTGGAACAATAATAAAGGTAAAGAGGCAAAAATTCATGTGGTCCAAGTGGAGGAGAAAATTGTTATTTCACCCAAGCATGGAGAAGATCTAGAAGACAAAGAGTCTTTTATGATAAGAAGAATTTTACTAAAACCAGAGAAAGAGAGGGAGGAACCAACACAACGGAGAACTTTGTTCCATACCAAATGTAATTTTGGAGGTAAGTGCTGTATGGTTATCATAGATAGTGGTAGTATTGATAATTTAGTATTAGAGGAGATGGTAGAAAAGTTGCAGCTGAAAAAGATGAAAGCATCCTAGTCCCTACAAAGTGTCATGGCTGCAAAAGGGACACTAGTTATTGGTAAGTGAGCAATGTATTGTGAATTTTCATATAGGCAGTTGTAAGGATGAAATATCATGTGATGTCATGCCAATGGATGCATGACACATCTTGCTGGGCAGACCTTGGCAATAGGATAGATAGGTCATTCATGATGGCGAGACAGATTGTTATACAATCAAGAAAGGTGGGAAGGAGCACACTCTAAATCCCATGAAAGATAGAGAGGATGAAGTAGAGAAGAATCTCTGGGTTTACTTAGTGACAGGGAAACAATTCGTGATCGACATAAAGAAGGAGAAAGCCTGCTATGCCTTCATTCCCAAGCCTGTAGAGGTTGGGACAGTAGAAAAGAAAGAGGAGATTCCAATGGAGTACAAGAGATTTTGGAAGAGTTCTCAGAAATTTTAGTGTTGTTGGATGGGTTACCAACCAATGAGATGTATTAGTCATTGCATGGACATGATACCAGGGGTGAGTTTGCGAAACAAGGTTCCCTATAGAATGACACCAATGTGAATGAGGAGATCAATAGACAAGTGTAGGAGCTGCTTGATAAAGGTTTGAACAGAGAAAGCTTGAGTCCTTGTGTTGTACTAGTAGTACTCACACCCAAGAAGGGCGGAGAATGGTGTATGTTCATAGACTCTAGATCCATAAATAAGGTCACAATCAAGTATAGATTCTCACTACCTCGGATGGATGACATGATGGATTACTTGAGCGGAGTTAAGTACTTCATGAAGATAGACTTGAAGAGTGGGTACCATCAAATATGAATTCGGGAAGGAGATGAGTGGAAGACAATGTTTAAGACAAAAGATGGTTTATATGAGTGCCTGGTGATGCCATTTGGGTTGACAAATGCCCCAAGTACCTTCGTGCAGTTGATGAATGAGGTATTAAAACCTTTTCTTGGTAAGTTTGTGATAGTATATCTAGATGATATTTTGATTTTCAGTAGGACAAAAGAAGAATATTTGTTGCACATAAGGGCAGTTTTGTAGAGGTTAAATGAAGAAAAGTTGATGGTAAATCTGAAAAAGTGTAGTTTCATGAAGAGAGAGTTAGTATATTGGGTTTTGTTGTGTCAGAAGAAGGGTTAAAAATGGACCCTGAGAAGATTAAGGCTATTGTGGATCGACTTTCACTGAATAGTATGTTCGAAGCTAGAAGTTTTCATGGCTTAGCGAGCTTTTGTATGAAGTTCATATGGAATTTCAGTGGGATTTTTGCTCCAATCATGGATATAATGAAGGGAATTAGAAGAGAATTTGTTTGGACAGCTGCAACAGAGAAGAGTTTTCAGTTGTTGAAGGGAAAAGTAACCAAACAACCAGTTTTGGCACTTCCAAATTTTGGAAAACTTTTTCAAGTTGACTGTGATGTGAGTGGGACAGCCAATGGAGGTGTGTTGAGTCAAGAAGGCAGACCTATAGCATACTTTAGTGAGAAATTGAATGAGACAAAGAAGAAATATTCGGTATATGATCAAGAGTTCTATGCAATTATGCAAGCATTGAAGAGATGTAGACATTTTTCGCTGCCCAAGAAGTTTGTGTTGTACATAGATCATCATGCTCTACAATTCATTAACAACCAAGGTAAGCTAAATCAAAGACGCATGAAGTGGGTTGAATTCTTACAAAGCTATTCTTTTGTTTTAAAACATAGGAGTGGATAGTCTAACTAGGTAGTTGATTCATTGAGTAGAAGATGTTTGTTGTTAAATGAGATGCGTGTAAATGTTGTGGGTTTTGATTCTATGTGGGAGTTGTATGGAGGAGATGTTGATTTCAAAGAGACTTGGACTGCTTGTAAGAGTCTAGTGGAAAAAGAAAAAGATAGGACTCCATGGCTGGAATACATTATCAAGAAGGATTGCTGTTCAAGGGGAAGAAGTTATGTATACCACAAGGGTCAATGAGGAAAAATTTGATAAGGGAGAAGCACATTGGAGGTTTGAGTGAACATTTTTGGGTAGACAAGACAACAACACTGTTGGCTGGGAATGAATGCTGATGTGAAGAAGATGGTGTAAAGGTGCAGAATTCACCAACATGCCAAGGGCAATAAGTAGAAAACATGATTATATCAGCCTTTACCAATACCAGAGAGGTTGTGGGAACACATTAGTATGGATTTTGTCTTGGGACTGCCTCAAACACAAAGAGGTAATGATTTTTCTTTTTTTGTAGACAATTTTTTTAAAATGGCTCATTTCATCCCATGTTACAAAAGAAGTGATGCATCCCACATAGCCACATTATTTTTCAAGGAAGTAGTTAGATTGCATGGGTTTCCTAAGAGCATTGTTTTAGACAGAGATACAAAGCTTGTAGGTTATTTTTGATGCACTTTGTGGAAGAAATTGGGAACACAATTGGGTTTCAGTTAAGCCAACCATCCTTAGATCGATGGTCAAATTGAGGTTGTAAATAGGAGTTTGGGTAATTTGTTGAGATTCTTAATAGGGAACAAGCCTACTCAGTGGAATTTGACATTAGCCCAAGCAAAACTTGCCTACAATAATTCAATAAACAAGAGTGGGAAAAAAGCCCTTTTTGCATTGTGTATGGGTACAATCCAAGGGGTGGATGAACTAAGGGATAGTGCAGATTTGGTGAGGGAAAATGCTGTAGTTTGAGGATTTTGCTGAGTACATTCATGATTTCCATATGGAAGTGAAAGAGATCTTAGAGAAAAGTGCCACCAAATACAAGAGTTCTGCTGATACACACAAAAGAAAGCAGGAGTTCCAAGTTGAAGATCTGGTTTTGGTACACTTGTGGAAGGAGAGGTTCCCACAAGGAACATATAACAAACTAAAATGGAAGAAGATAGGCCCTTGCAGGGTCTTAAGAAGGAAGTTTTCAACCAATTCTTACGAGATTTCCCTTCTAGTTGGTATCAATATTGATCCTATCTTTGATATTTTTGATCTTTACAAGTATCAAGAAGGTGAGACAAGTGCACAAGGGGACATACATTTGCGGGACACATCAGGATGGATAGATCAAATTCCTGAATAAGAAATATGAGGAAATTGACAAAGTAATTGGTTCTTGTGTAGCAAAGAAGACAAGAGGAAAAGAGTACATGGAATACTTGGTTCATTGGATGGATAATCCTGCAGATGAGGCATCATGGTTGAAAGCTACAAAATTGACTAAATATGGGATTTCGATTCCAAACTTGCCAAAATGTTAGTGAGTTCCATACTCATGGAACATTTCACTTACTCGACATGTCTGATGTAGGAACGTTTGGGTGCATGAGCTATCAACATCAACCAAAAATATTTTCGTTTCCAATTTTGTTATTTTCTTGTTGTGAGTTTGGTGATGTGCAAATGGAAGCTTCTTCAATTTTACCCTAAGGCAGGAGTTTGTCGTTACCAAGGATCTTAATGGACTTTGGGAAATGGGTGGAAATGGCTATTTATTTTGGAGATGCCTCAAGGTAGGGGGTTTAGCCTAACCTCGATGAATGTTGGAGGAGATCGGGGTATCAGTTTGTTTCATAGCTCAATACCACTATCAACATGTAGAAACCCTTGTTCTCCCTGATTCTGAAAACTGCTTGTTTTGATTGTTTTTTCTCATTTTTTTTTGCATATATGGTTGAAGTGCGTTTTTGAAAGAAAATGCTGAATAAATTTATATAAAATAATGCAACATCGGAAATGATAGAATCTATTGAATCTATTGATGGCAGACTATTTATTAATCTTCAAAATTGATTACAACTAGATCTGATGACATGCAACTTAAAAGGCAACAATATTATTGATGTAAAAACCTGGTATTTGCAGCAGATTGTAAAACCCTGGAAAGATGTGTTCAGATCTGGGAAAATGGCGCCTGGAAATGAAGAACTCTTTCTGGCTGAAACCCAAATAAAAACTCTGAAGATGAAAACTCTGTGAACGTTCTGTGATAGCTTTTGAATGAAGATATCCCTCTGAATGCAATAGATCAGCTGATATTTCACAGCCTTTGAACTGCAACACTAAAGATGGCTCGTTCTCCAATGCCTGTAGACAACAGAAACCCTAGGCTTCGTTCTCCGGAAGAAGACTTGTTCAAAAATCCAATAAGCAACATAATGAGCTCAAATCCCAATGAAACCCTTATATCTCCTCAAGAGTTCGAATTTTCTCAATTAGGTTTCATTTAAATAAATTCGAACTTTTCTTTTTAATTTTTCAATAGTTTTCGAAAGCACTTTTAATTATAAAATATAATTAAAAGTGGCCCCTTCAATGAGAGTCGACCCCTTCAGCAAATCACTTAAGTTATAATATTTGATAATATTATAACTTTATAATATAAGCTTCGAACAATTAATATTTAATTAAACAATTAAAATATTAATATCTCCTTCAAAATATATCCGATTCACGAACCGTCTGAAGCTGGCGAAGAAGTGAGTGATTCTGCACATGACCAGACCATACTACTAAAAATAGCAGGGGTGCCTCGCTGAGTGCCAAAAACTGCTAAAAATAGCAACTCAGAAAAAAGGTGTCTGAATGAGCCCGAACGAAAGCCAACTGGTAAAACTCTGACAACCGAAGCCAAGCCAAGCTCCAAAAGAGACCCTCTAACCATACATATTAGCCTACGAGGGCTAAGAATAGGCTAAATCCACCGAACTCTGATGCTCGCAAAATTGGGGACATTACAGTTGCCCTCCCTGAAATTGCTTGTCCTCAAGCAATCTCTACAGCAAAGAAACCCAACTCCTCGGAAGGCCCAAAAGAAGAACTGTAAAGTGTCCCACACATCTCTAACTGCTCTCCCAGAGTATCAACAAAACACAATCAAGCAAGCTATCCCTGGATCCCAAACCCAGAGTGAAAGTCTGTCGTGTTTGTATCCGGCTTCCCTGCGCTCTACTGCCTCCAACTTCACCATGCTGAGAATAGTGAAGTAGCCCAATGGGACCCATCCAATACTCGGTGCCAAAGCTGTCGCCACCGGGATCCCAATACAATATGAATTCACATCCATCTGTCATGCGGAGATAAGAACTTCTAGAAGCATCTGCTACACCGAATCTCTCCCTGTCCTCTGCTAAACCCTCATGGATGTGATAATTGACCAAGCCATCATGCCAACTGACACCATAGTCATCCTGTAACCATGTACCCAGAAGAAAACTTTGTGACCAAGAAGTAGCAAACCCTGTTGGATACATATCAGCATGATGTAAAACTGACAGCTGTCCCTGCAAGTAATTCCCCACAGACCGCTGAGTCTGGCGCTTGCAGCTGCTAATCCCATCTTCTGAAGATGGTGAATACCCATCCCACAACGGATGGTATAACTCAGGAGCCAAACCACACTGATGCATCATCAAATCCTCCGTGTGTGGACTAAAGGAGAAGTGATGAACACTCCTCACTATGCAATCAAGATAAAATGCTCCCACCTCTGTCAATGGCTGACCATCATAGTCCTCGGAAAACGAATCAGCATAAGTACAAATCTCCATACTGGATGATGCCCTACATATTTCCTGTGACGACGATGGAGTAGTGACGTGATCTGTCACACAACTCTCGGAAAAAACAACTATCTCATCACAGGAGCTCTCAATCAAAACACTCATCCCATCTGAACTAACCACACCAATATCTGTGATAGATTTAACCACATCCTCACTACAACTCGTGGATATAAGATCCTCATCGACTGCCTCTGTATATAACTGGACTGTATCTGCAGCTGGTGGAAACTGTGCCAAACTCAACTCCATGGTAAGTGTAATGTCCCCGTTTTTAGCTCTTCACTTTTCAGTGATTGGTAGCCTATTCCCAATGTGTTGTTAGCTAGTCAGTGGCAGAATTAGGGTTTCCGACTGTTTGATGGGTTCTCTTGAAGATTCAGGGTTTTGCTTGTTGGAGTTTGGGTGTTTGGATTCTGGATTCCTTCTGGGTTTTCAGATGGCTTCGCAGTGGTATGTTTTTCTTGGCATTCTGAGCATCTTTAGGAATTTACTATTTTTAGTAAATTCTAATTTTAGCAGTGGTCCAGTCGGCATCAATCCAGTCAACTTTCCTCTTCTGGCAATTCATTGGGTAATTCTCATTTTTGGCTTAAGGGGTTCATTTCGAAGATATAAGTTATTTTAAGTCAAAATGTTTTATTTTTAAAACACCCCTTGGCCTAGTGTTATAACTTAACAGTTGTTTTAAAGAAGGGGACTTTGAGGGGTATTTTCTCATGAAGGAAATATTTTAATATTTCTAAAGTTTATAATTGCTCAAAGGGAAAATGGACGCCTTTTTGAAGGAGATTATATTTTGTTTAAAAAAGAGAAGTGATTAATATTTCACAAGGAAAGTACGCCATTGGGAAGAAAGTGTTTGGGTCAAAGTTTAAACCTAAAAGCAGCTTGGGATTAGGGCGCACCTTCTAGAAAGCTCTTCGGAAGTTATAAATTGGAGCTCGGGGTCCTCATTTTGTTTATCTAATGAATTTGCAAAGTTATGCTGCCGGATTGGCTTTGGGATTGCTTCGAGGAATGTAAGCCTCCTAGCTTGGCTCTTCTTCTTGCTTGAAAGACAGCAACTAGTTGAGAGGTTTAGTTGTAGTTGGTTTCCTTTCATTGTAGTTGGTTCTTCTCACATTTTGTAGTTGAGTTATTGTATTTTCTGTCAATTTTAGAGTTGCTGGTTTTGTATGGCTGTAGGTTGTTTTTACTCACAACTCAAGAAACATAAATAATATTGTTCTGGGTACTGTTCCAATCTATTTTCCTATGTAGGGCGACCATTTGTGCAAGTTTCCAGAATTTTATTTGAAGTCTATGAATTATCTAAAGTAAATCGCCCTTGCTTGCAGGCAATTTCACTTTGTAAGTGCTTTGGAAGCCGTGCAAAATAAATAGGGGTCTTTGTGAGAAGTTTTTGTGATCCATCTTCATTGTCATCATCATTAGAATGTTTTGCATTTGATTTCACGTCAATAGGGTTAGAAATGAGTGAGATATGATCATTTTTGTGTGGTGCTAGGTTGCTGTTTTACCTTTTTAAAGTGCAGATCTGTCTTAAACTGAATATTCAGTTTGGTATTTGAGTGAAGTAAAGGGTCTTGGCATTCTTGTTAAGCAAGGAGAATCCTCTTAATTGATGTACGCTGTATTGTTCTAATTCTATGCTCTTGGCAGGCGATTTCTCTTCATATTGTAAGCTGAACAGTAGTACTGTCAGCCGTTTTCTAATCTTGCTTATCATGTTTTGTAACGATTACTATACATTCTGAAGTGCTTTGTAATTCTTTATATCTCCGCCCTATGGTAGCTCCATTCCCACTCCGGGTTTGAAAGCACATTCTGGGTGTTGAGTTTACTTTCAGCATTCCCGCTTATTTTCCTTAATTGCATTGTAATTCTTAGCATCTCTGTCATATGGTAGCTCCCATTCCATCTCGGATTGGAAAGCACATTCTTGACGTCGAGTTACTTCAGCTTATTAGTTGGTAGGGATCCTCTGACCATATGCTCGTCGTTCTCCGGCGCATTCTTGGTTAGAGTTACCTTCAGTTGCATTTGTTTAAGGCACTGACGATCCTCTTGCCATATGACAGCCTCTCTCGTGTTGAGATTGAGTGCGCATTCTTGGCAACGAGTTATTTGTAATCTGCTGGTTTGAATTATCTAACCCTAACGGGTGCTCTCTGCATTGTTGTGTACTTGGCAAAAATTGAAAAAAATTTGGCTCGGAATATTTCAGTAAGCTCCCCCAACTGTGACTGTGACTCTTGAAGGGCCAACTGAGCACTCTCCAACGAGTCCATAGTCACCTCAAACTCATGAGTGAGCTCATCGACCTGCTCCTCCTTTCCCTTCAATGCATCATAACAAATGCAATCCCACTCGAGAAGAAAATCCCTGTCCGCAAGTAGTTTTAGGTAATTTTGTTTCATCATTCCAATTGCTTCTCGAAGTGCATGTATCTCCGCAAGGGAAAAACCACTATCACCGTGTTCGTCGGTCAAAGGAGTACTCCAACCATAGATAGCCAACATCTAACGAGCAACATCAAAATGCTCAATGGTTGTGGTAATCATATTGCTATTCACCTTGTTGGCGTGAATAACCAACACCTCGAGATAGAAGTTGTTAAGCGAATGTACTGCGGGTAACACCACGCTAATGAGTGCTCTTCAAATTATGGAGGGGTGCCCCTCTGCTGTGCTTTGACAAATATACTTGCAGAGGAAAATAAGCTAAAACTATGTGCTGTCTTTTTGTTTCAGCTGCTAGAGGCACAAGGCTTTCTTGAAAGAACCTATACGTTGCAGCTGAGTTTTCTTTGGTTTTGCAGATCTACTAACTACAACTCTAAATTTAATTCCATCCAATCTCCTGTGAAAACGTAGAGCGAGAGGAAATGGAGCAAGGTTTGACTAACTGACGATAAACGGGTTTAAATTCTGTACTTGAGGGCAAGGTGGCGCAACTATCATCTCAATTTAAACCAGCTTATTGGGCACAAAACAGATTTAAGAATTTACCAAGACAATCTTATGGAACCCTGTGTGGCATAACACTTGATTGAAAAAGCAAAGTCTTCACAAAACAACCTTTATCACCACAATCTCACGAAACCCTATGTGGCATAACCTTCAATTATAATGATAAAGATTCACAGAACATATTTATCACTGCAATTTCTCAAAACCCTATGTGGCATAACGATTGATCACAATGGTAAATTAACACAAAACAGATTTATCATCTCAATTTCTTGGAACCCTATGTGGCATAACAATTGACTTCAATGATAAAGATGTTCAAACAGATATATCTAAACTATGGAAAGAATTCAGCATTACAATCTTTCGAAACCCTATGTGGCATAACAATCAATTGCAATAGTGAAGACACATGAACAAGTACCAAAAAGAGCAATATTGAAGGCAAGGTAGGCGCAGCATATATTTCTCTCTCAAGCAAAAGTTATTTTACAAATGAGCATATAAGCTCTTATTTATATACATCACAAGTAGGAACCCTAAATCACCTTTGTGTCATCTATAGTTCTCGCAATGCATGCAAGCTATGCGCCAAACCCTAATTATAAACGGCGCTACTTAACTGAAACTACCCTCATTAACTGAAACATCTAATCTAAAAATGGACAACCGTATGCAGCATGCACGCCCTGAGTTGAAAGCATGTTAACCTGAAGATTACCACCCATTAACGCAACCAAAACCCTAAAAAAGAAACCCAAGTGTGGTGCTGGGCGCAGTCCGTAATAGATATGCATGTATTTGACAACCTCGAAAGTTAACTGAAAGGGTAACACCTGGCTCAACTCGCGGTGTGTAACGCTCCATCCCCAGAGGTGGGAACCGTTTACTTAGTCGCAGGATTCGAAGCAATCAATCCCCAACGAGATTGTTGACTGTATCACTATTCTGAGCTATGAGACTCTCACGAAGAATGCTAGCGCCTTTATGCAAAGATATCCCTACCACCGTGATCCGAGACCTAAGTCACTACCCCTACGCCTCGTCAACACCACATGACCGTGTCGGTAATCTTACAGCCAATGGTCTCCCACCAAAATGGTATGAACGAAAGTGCCCGAGCTCGACCAACATCTAGAGCTCCACGTAGGCACCACCATTTGATAACGACACGGTAAGCGGACACCAAAGTCCTCACAAAACCGAGTGCACTAGTGACGTGCTCTCTACTGTACCAAACTCCTCATGCTAAACCGCCCCTCTATCTTTTACCTCAAAACCAATTGTGTCTTCCAAGAGTAGATAGCCTCTCTGTCCTCTGCATCTGTGACTGTATCATAAGCCACACTCAGGTGAGCAATCATAATCTCGTCCCGGGGTTTGTTAATTGCCATATCTCTTTCCTCATCCTGAAGACGAAGACGGAGCTTACGTGCATTGTACCGCAACTGATATAACTCTGTGAGCATAGTACGGCCTCTAGCAACGAACTCCTCCTCCCATTCCTCCAAACGCTTGCCATATGCAACCAAGTGATTGAGTTGACTTTGCTCTGCTGGGGGCTCAAGCATCGGTGGGAGTGTACTAATGGCATCGGGTCTATGCACAAGGCTAGAAATATACTGACGAAGCTGTCTGATTTCAGCCTTGAGGGCTGCCTTATCCTCTCCGTCCTTTAGTATTCTATCCTTGGCACTGTCTGTAGCAACTTGTAGAAGATCAACTCGAAGTCCGGCGTGTGCCAAAGTACCAAGGTTGATCGTGATAACCTCAAAATCCCAGATTCTAATTCCAGCCAAGTTCTTCCTGGAGTAATGGGCAGCCTCAACGGCTAAATCTCCATGCGTCGTTGTTTCTCTCACGCGGAACCATGTTCTTGGACTCTTTGTCCCGGCACATCCCGTAGTCAATAAAAATCATAATGATTAAGAACATAGGATGGCTGCCTCCTCTTCCTTCCTAGCTGAGCTTCGATCCAAGATTGATCTCGGCTAATGCTACTAGAAGGGTCTGCACTAGCGACAGGAGGTACTGATGAGAGTGAATGTGTAGAAGACCCACTGCGAGGTGGAGAGTCTAAATCCAATTCGATGTGAATTGGGATAGGTGACGGCTCGGAAACTGGTGTAGGAGCTTGAGGTCAACTCCTCGCAAATGCTCAACTAACCCTCCGAATCGACTCAAGATAGGATATCCTGCCGCTCCTATGTGTAATCGTGCTGGGTGCTCTTGCCCTTTGAATTGTTTTACGCCAGGTTTCTTGGGAGGATTACCTCTTCTTTGTTAGGTTTTGACGAGGAAGGTAACGAAGGATTCACCACTACTGGCGGCTCTGCTCTGGGAACACTTACCCTCCTTGTCTTCTTGCTGTCGAGGTAAAGTATACTGTTTTGGATAACTCTATTTGACCTCTTTGACCGTTACATATTCCTTGCATGCATCAATCTACCGCCGCAACGGTTGTATCGACTGCCTCAAAACCGAGGAAGAATCCTCCTCGCCATCCGATAAACCTCCCACATCCTCCGATAAGAAAAAACAGAATCATGGAGAGAGAGAAACGGGTCAGAATCAAGGTCATGAACCCTCGGTCATCCGCGAATTTGCCCGCACCTCCATAGAAGGCTCGCGGATATGTTCTCCAAAGAAGGCGAAGCCGTATAATGACTCGAAAGGTCAGGCACGGTTTCTATTAAAGATACTTAAGATGATATTTCTGCTCTTGTCCCGGGCGATTTACTATCAATTGCCGACTTTTGCACCAATACACTCTAAAATTGAAAAGGAAAAGTTGAGAGATGGTCTGTAAGCTCAAGGCGTAGAAGACGATGAACATCATGCATCTGTCTTAGGAACTCCTGAAAAACTGTCTTATCCGAAGGATAACTTGGAAGCATAGCTGGATTTCCTGTGAAGCCGTAAACTTGGATGTAGGTGTATGTTGGGAATTGAATAAACCAATCCGCCCATCCATCCATCGCTGCCCTAGCAACTGCCGATATACGAACATGCAATTCCCGGTCCAAGTTCCTCATCAGACAGGGTCGTAGTGCCCGTGAACACGCTTGAAATGACGCTCACTGTGAACTCCAAGCTGACTATACAATGATAAACCTTCAACACCGGATGCCCACGGCAGTTAAGTCCTCGAATGACTCTATAAGCTTATCAAGTACACGGTGATATGAACACATGTGAAACTCATGGGCAACTAAGAAACCAGTGATCTGCCTGTGGAGAATGTCACTGATGAAGGATGCCCAGTCATAATGCTCCTGCCCAGAAATGATGCGATCAATAATGTAATACATCCAAGGCTGGAAAACATTTGAATGTTCTTGACCTGAGACACGATTCGAGGATTAGAATCGCATACTCATCCTTTGTGGCCCACCGCACCCACATTGTTTGGCAATCTGTTCTTTGCTTGTTCTAACCATCTTTCTGCCATCTTCTTCTGACACTTGTCTATATCAGCATCAAATGCCTGCGCACACTGCTCCATAGAAACAACTAGGCTGTTCTGGTGTTGAGGAATGCCAAAACTCCTTTCGATGTCCAAAGGTTTGAGACTGCAAATGACCCGTCCGTCAACTGACACTATCTCACGAGTAGTAGAATTGTAATGCTTAATGCAAGACATCACGAATTCAATACAGTGCATGGAGATAGGTATGGAAGCGGCCTCTAGTAAACCAGACTGCTCAATATTCTGAATGATTGAACTTCTGATCTTAACTGGGTCTAGCACTGCTTCTGGTAATACTTTGTGAAGATCTGTCTCAACCAACCTGCGGAAATCATGGGTAAGGACGGTTTTGGTCCTGTATTCGAGCTGAGTGAACTGCATTCTGAAAAACTTGCCTGTTGACTGTGAACTTGACTATATTCTGACAAAATTTCTGGAAAGCTAAAAATAGCCTGTGAGAGTTAAAAATAGCCTTTCGAAGAATTATTTTCAGCGAAAAATCCGAGATATGGGTTTTGTCCAGAAAAGAATTCTAAGACAACCCAGAACGTCAGATTTGCGAAAATTCAACTTCTACTTGATTGTACAAAGATTTTCCACTTGAGAAAATTAGCAATTTGAGAACGAATGTTCTGAAGCTAAAAATTCATGAAAAATCAAACGCACAAATTTAACTCGAGAAAACTATATAAGAATGATCCAGATACTGAGACTTGCCAAATTCGCCAATTTCAGGAACATGCAATTTGTATTTTGTGAGAAATCTGAGATCAAAGGATGAAAAAGACGTTTTTTGAAGTCTTCTTCTGTGAAAATCGCCCAAGATTTCTTCGAATTGCTGACAATTGTGAACTTTGATCTGCAAAAAGATATGTTAGGAAAAATCGCCTCTGTGAATTGATGTAGATTTTGCCTTTAACTGGAGGAATTCGCCTTGGAATTGAAAACCACGAATTTTCTCTTGAAATTTGCGCCTTTTGAATATGGATGAAATTCGAATTTCCTTGAAGAAAATACGAATTTGTATTAAATTTGAGGTTTCGCCTTTTGATTATTGGAATACGCCTTTGAGAATTGAAATACGCCTTTGAATATTTGAAAGGCTTGCGAATTTCAATTGAAACTTGAAGTTTAAATACGCCTTTGATCTAAAGGATTTGCGAATTGCTCTGAAATGCGCCCTTTGAAATTATGAGAAACCACGAACTTATCTTTTAAAAATATGAATTCCCTTTGATAAAATTCGAACTCTCTGAAGTTGCTTTGAAAATTGATAACTTCGATTTCTCTTTGAAGATATGAACTTGCAATTGAAAATCACGAATTTCACTCAAGGATGAATTTGCCCTTAATGAAAATCGAATTTCTCTTGAAAGCTTGTGATCAACAATGAAGCTTGCGCCATGTTAAATAAGAGGAAATTCGCACTGAATTGTGACTGCAAGAATTCATAAACCCTAACCAGAATAGAAATCCTCCGATTGGTTGCCTTTCAGTTCAACTGCCACTGACTAGAAGTTCAAATTTGAAAATAATAATAAAATACTTATTATCATGCAATGGCGCTAAAAATAGAAAATCACCATTTCTGAACAAGCATATTTTGAACTTCAGTTGACAAACTGGTTGAAGCTATGAGATTCATCGTTTGACTTTACTGATTCCGAAAAGTCATCTCTTAAGCACATAGGCGTCCATTTGCTCAAGATACTTCATTTTTTACTAACTCCCTATTTAATAGCTGACAAAGACTGGCCAATGACCGGCCAACTTCGACATCGGATTCCGGATGACTCCGTGATGCTGAGACGCTTTTGAAGAATTCATCGGAAAGCCTAATGAACAAGGAAGAAATGTCTCGGGGAGACACTACCGTAAAATCCATCGCTTAACCCCTTGAAAAATTATTAGGCGCACTGATAAATTGCTTTACGGTTCCGACTTAGCTATTTTTCCTAAACCGCCACCGACACTTCGCATAGCCACGACAAACGCGGAACCCCGCCGATACGCAGATAAGCTTGTGATGACCGAGATATTCCGCATCCAATATATTTATGACACCTGAAAGTTGTGTTAAGGGCCTTAAAAACAAAAGCGCCCCTGGCTCTAGGTTGCACTGGTGTTATTTTGACGAAAATCAAACTTCCATCCAGTACCCTACTTTGACCTCTGACATCTGGAGCTGGGATGACCCGATTCAGGCACTATCTGTTTTAACGGACAGCTAGAAGGGCCCTCAAGAGAAGTCCCTGGAGGTATTGAGGCAAGAAAACTGCTTCTAAGACCTCAAAAACTCCAGTGCGTATTTTATTTATGTTTACCGCTACCAGACTTAGCCATTTTCTGGACATCCTCACTTTGTAGTATGACACCAAAGACCTCGCACGCACGAGCAACTGCCAAATGCTGAAGGCTGACGGCTATGCTCATTGGAAAGATAAATTGATTACGCTCAATAGTCGTGAAGACTTCGAACGCGAACGGGCTCATCTGACAGGCCTAAAGGCTAGGCGCCCTTGAACTGTGGAAATACACTGAAAATCATTTGATGGTCTGCCCGTAAAAATTACGTGCTTGGTAGAATCTCCGCCACGACCACCAGGAACGTCGGATCGACAAGCTGAATGATGCGTTGCGGAGCCAGGCTAGAATACTACTGATGTTATGAAGATTCTGTCTGCAAATAATGCCATCTGAAGGGTCCTTTAAACCAGCGCCCCTGGCCTGTACTTGCACTGGGAACAAACGGAGAAGCTCAGAAACGTGAAAACTCCATTTTAAGCTGATCTTTGGACGACTGCCGCCTGAACTCTGAGATTCGGATGACTTCGCTTGATATCTCGTCGGATAAGCAGACTAGTTGAGAACAAATTGACTGCATCCGGCATCGAAACTATCGAGATTTACCCCTGCTTCAAGATGGGCGCCCTCAAGCTAGAGGCGCGCTTTTGCCTGGAAAAGACAAATTTCTCATCTCCTAAAATTTAGGGATTTTAACTTCTGTCGCGATTTGCCGGAGTTGTGGTTCTCGGAACGCCTCGCTGGATAGCTCAACGGATAGCCAGACTAATTCTGAAGAGATTGACTGGATGCTTGAACATTTTAACCAGAATCTTGACCTTCAATAAGTTGGGCGCCCCTGAGCTATACTTGCGCTTTTGGGCTTTTCCTCTGAGAAATCTCCATGATTTGATCTTTAAAAACTCTGCTTCGATCATTGAAAATACCGTCTGCAATATGAAATGTCGTCATGAGATGCTCCTTCGTCGTGAAGATCTTCATTTTGAGCCTCTGCTTCAGGTTTTGTTCAATATAACTGACTTTGACCGACAAACTATTGACAACTACTCCATGCTTGACATTGCCCAAAACTGTGTTTTACATCAAATTAGCAAGATTTAGACTTTAAAATGCAAAATGCCTTGATGAAGCAAAAAATTTGGTTTGGGTACAACACACCTTTAGTTGCCCAACCAAATGATGAGGACTTTGTAGCTTATGACCCCCATACAAGTTGTCCAGTTCACAATCTGCACTATGATATGAGGCTGATTCGTCATCACTCACTACATGATAAGCAGCATCATGTGTGCTTTCATCCATGCACACCTCAACATCTAAGGTACTGCTGCTATGTACTTCAAAGGATGACTCAACTGATAAGGTAGAAGCTGCTGATATGACAGTATCTTCACACACTTCCACTTCCAATGCAACTATATCACCATTCAACTCATGATCCTGAGATTCTATGCCAACACTTGACCCTTGTAGCTTGTTTTTTAAGGTCTGATCTGAAAAATCAGACTCACCATGACATGAATCCTCAACACATAATGCATCACTAGTACCCAATTCTTGAGTATTTTCATGTGACAACCCCATAGCAGCATCTTGCACATGTGTAGTCATTGCTGTCTCAAGCTGATGCAACTCTTTCTACTGCTGTTATGTAAATCAAAATTGTTAACAATGCTGGTTACAACTTCTGGAATGTTGTGAGCATCATCCTATGGCTCCACCATACTATTTTCTTGATGTAAGATTTCCTTATCAACCACCGTTTCATTTTCAACCCCATGTCCACCTGCAGATCGAAGATCATTCTCTGCTAACTTATCACATTTTAAACCAAACTCATCATAGAGACTTTTGGACACTTCACCAAGTCTCTCATTTCTGCTTCGTGATGAGGTTCGTCTTGAAAGGGAATCCTCATACCACTGCAAACTATGAGTTAATCTTCGTTGTGAAAGCATAAATTTTCGCTGAATATTATTTAAGGTGCTCTCAATACTTAGCTGCTCACATTTTTTTGATTTGTGTCTTTCCCTGTTATAATCCATCTGATGCTCCATATATTGTTCGGAGTTTAGACGCTCTTTGATCTTATCTGGTAGTGCTTTGTACTCCTCATAAGCGTCCATTATCTCGACAGCAAATTTAGAAGCCATAATTTCTGACTTTCTCTTTCTAGTTTGATAGTTCTAGTTGTCAAAACTATTTTGCCCGTGAATAAAACTGGAAAGATTTATCTTCTGATATTCTTTGATTTTTCCAATGCAATCAAGTAGCTAATAATCATTTACAGCTAACAGACATTTAATCCAACATTTATCATGCATCCAACCATGCAAATGTACACCTACAGCAAGGAGGTATTTTTACAAACACCTTGCAGTCAATATCCAAACTCCTTATTATTGCTCATTCAACTTCAAACTGATTATAATCTCATTTCTCAATTCAAACTGATTGCCACTTATGAAATTGACGATTATACAAATGCTGATGCAAGTCTATTGAAGTTACAATGATTCTGATTACAATATATGAAATACCAAAGAGTCAATGGAACCTGGTTGCTGCACAGAATGATACCATCTGCCTTCCAATCGTTCTTGCTGAGTCTAAAAATGAAGCACCTTGTCTTCTTAATGGCCAGCATTCCTTCTTCAAGCAATTCTGGATTTTTTTATTTGCCTTTTTCTGAAAAATCGAATACTTATATATGCCCTGTCAGCTGTGCCCAGATAAAATATCGTTCTAATCACTTGTCTTTATTCAAAAAACAATCTCCACAACAATGTCGAGTCTTTTCCAATTGACGTCTCTTTTTATCTTTAACTTCTTTTATTCTTAAACTCCACGTGTTTTGAGAGATTCACGATTCCTGAAACTTCATAATAGACTTAGCAAAGCTGCGACAGTTACTTGTCCCTATTTGTCTTGTGCGTCTCCAGCAACAATTGAACAAGCTTAAATCGATTTCATTAAAGTCACCCTCTCAATTAATAAAATTGATTTTCCTTTTTTTTTTTTATGCGATTCTCTTTATTTCTTCTACAGGTTTCCACGTCTTGCATATCAAATGCAATACCACTGAAGACTCTTCCTTGGTCTCACGTCTCTGAATCCACGATTTGACTTGCGTGGTCTCCTTTTATAAAGAATTTGTCTTATTCAGCTGCTCACTCAGCGATGCTTTGTCTTTCTGAATAGTAACCAAACAGAGAGCTCCCGACAGGTTACTAAAAAAGCGATTATTCTTTTGACTTATCTGCCCTGGCGTTTTCTGTCTTTGGACTCTAGCGGCAGAGTCAGTATATCATTGGTGTCCCTCCTTATTCGATTTCTTCCAGCTGCCGATTATTTTATTCCTCAATGAAATTGATCCGTCTCCTCTTGTCCTGCGATTTCCTTCCACATAAAGTCACGCACTTTGTCTTTTTTTAAAATCTGGTGACGCCTTCTAAGTAGCTCCCGTAAAGCAAACTTCAACGACTTTTCTTCTTCTATCAAGTGTTTCGATCTCCTCTTATTACCACGATTTCTCTTGTTTTGTCTTATTTGGATCTGCAGACGTGTCTCAGCTTAGTCTTTTTCTGAATGAACCCGTCCATCAGGAATGCGATTTAAGTGTTATGTAGCGATGAAATAAACTACCATTGATTTCCTGAAAATTAATATTTTACTCTCCACTTAATGTCAGCGCCTATGATAGGAAATCCCACGATTTTAAATGCTAGCGGCCAAGAGAAAAATACGAGCTGCTCTTGCTTTATTTGCTCTGACTCAAAAAAAATCCCGATTTTTTTTTTTAACCTGCTTCTCAAAACGACGTTCCCCGATCAAAATCTCTGAATATTAAAAAGCCCTCCCTCACAATAGGTGATAATATTTGCCTGATAGAGTTAAAATAAAAACCCGATACCATATCAAATGAATGTGCTAGGAGACAAACTCCAGTCCATGCCAACATAGGCGAATGAATATAATGCAGCGATCCCAGGGATATAAATGCAAGATGGCCTCCTTTAAAAATTCAAACTGTAAAATTTATTTTATTCTGCACCTTAATCACGAATCCCTCAAATATGCAACCATTAACGTTGCAATAAACCCCTTGTCTAAATATTAATTTCTGAATTTGTTCTGAAATTTGAAACCCTGACAAGACTGGAAATTTTATGTTTGTAAACCAACACAGGATGGCAAGATTCAGGCTCTGATACCACTGTAGAAACCCTTGTTCTCCCTGAATCTGAAAACTGCTTGTTTTGATTGTTTTTTCTCGTTTTTTTTTGCATATATGGTTGAAGTGCGTTTTTGAAAGAAAATGCTGAATAAATTTATATAAAATAATGCAACATCGGAAATGATAGAATCTATTGAATCTATTGATGGCAGACTATTTATTAATCTTCAAAATTGATTACAACTAGATCTGATGACATGCAACTTAAAAGGCAACAATATTATTGATGTAAAAACCTGGTATTTGCAGCAGATTGTAAAACCCTGGAAAGATGTGTTCAGATCTGGGAAAATGGCGCCTGGAAATGAAGAACTCTTTCTGGCTGAAACCCAAATAAAAACTCTGAAGATGAAAACTCTGTGAACGTTCTGTGATAGCTTTTGAATGAAGATATCCCTCTGAATGCAATAGATCAGCTGATATTTCACAGCCTTTGAACTGCAACACTAAAGATGGCTCGTTCTCCAATGCCTGTAGACAACAGAAACCCTAGGCTTCGTTCTCCGGAAGAAGACTTGTTCAAAAATCCAATAAGCAACATAATGAGCTCAAATCCCAATGAAACCCTTATATCTCCTCAAGAGTTCGAATTTTCTCAATTAGGTTTCATTTAAATAAATTCGAACTTTTCTTTTCTTTTTTTTTTTATTTATTGTTCAATAGTTTTCGAAAGCACTTTTAATTATAAAATATAATTAAAAGTGGCCCCTTCAATGAGAGTCGACCCCTTCAGCAAATCACTTAAGTTATAATATTTGATAATATTATAACTTTATAATATAAGCTTCGAACAATTAATATTTAATTAAACAATTAAAATATTAATATCTCCTTCAAAATATATCCGATTCACAAACCGTCAGAAGCTGGCGAAGAAGTGAGTGATTCTGCACATGACCAGACCATACTGCTAAAAATAGCAGGGGTGCCTCGCTGAGTGCCAAATATTGCTAAAAATAGCAACTCAGGAAAAAGGGGTCCGAATGAGCCCGAACGAAAGCCAACCGGTAAAACTCTGACAACCGAAGCCAAGCCAAGCTCCATCAAGACCCTCTAACCAGACATATTAGCCTACGAGGGCTAAGAATAGGCTAAATCCACTGAACTCTGATTCTCGCAAAATTGGGGACATTACACAACAAGAGTTAATGAGTAGCAGTGAAGCCCGATAGGCAAAAAGGATAGCGGGGCGCCTATTCCAATAACACAAAAGAACTAAGAAATGAAGGTTCAACGATACCCGACAAGCCGACAAGTTTAATGAACGTTAAACTTACGAAAGGACATTGACCAGACATTAAAAAGATCGAAGAGTGTGGGTTAGGCCCGATTGCCAACACTTGACCACCAAACATGTATCATGGGACTTTGGGAACGAGTTTGATCATCAACCTCAAATGCAAACTAGTTATGAGTCCTTTGCTGATAGCAATCCCTGACAGGTAGTAGATCACAAAAGCATGATGTCGAACTTTGATAAAAAGTCTTGATTTTGAGTGAAGGCCAACTAATGAACAAAAAACAAACAACCAACGAGTTATATTACGACACTTGGAATTAGATGATTGGACCCATGGATTTGTTGGTTCAACTTCACATTGGACACAAAAGCAAGAGATTCTGGTGTGCAAAAGGAGAGGGTGGATTTTGGAAAAACATGGAATTTTTGATTGTAGACATGAAGGTTGGTGATTTAGAGTTTGAAGCCTTGGACGTGATGAGTTGGTGTTGATGTGAATGGGAAAATTTGGCGAAGTTTGTTGAAACAGATTGTTGGAGATTGTTTGATAACGAACTGAGAAAGAACATCTGTTGGAAACTAAAGGGGACAAATTTGTAAGTTGGTGGAGTTGTATTCTTGTAGTTAAATTTTTAAGGCTTGTATGCTTGTAACAATTTGTAATGATGTTTGGACCTGTTATGTTCATGTAATGGATTGTTTTCTATCCTACAATGTGATGAGATTCTTGTTGCTGTTATGTATAGTTGTGTTTATTTGTTGATTGGGTTGCATGATTGGGCTTATCCCCATATCACAATTGCATCGAGGAGAGCCTTGGTGTTGTTTGAGGAAGACAAACAGTCATCATCCATTACTATCTTTGGAGCTCCTTTTCTTCATTAGATTGGAACATAATTGGTAGCCTTTGTTCCCTTGGTCATCTTTGCTCTTTTGTTCTAGTTTCTTTAATTGAACTTTTGTATTACTTTGTGGATAAATAGTTGCCTTTTAAAATCCTTTTATTCATATTTGTCTATGCTTATTTTGGTTCTTGAAGGGTGAGCACTTACTCCATTATTATGTCACGCCTTTGGTTGGGTTTATTGTCTTTCTTACGCTATTCATGCCCGCAGGCTAATTAGTTTGTACAAAGTGTTTGGGTGTTGGTTGGAATTCTTCGTTATCTTGATATTTACTATTCTCAAGTAAGATGAATTCTCTTGGGTACATTGAAGCTAGTTTGGGCTGGCCATTGAATGGCACATAACTTGATAATGAGACATTTTTTGAGGGTATTAAGAATGGAGAAGGGGAAAGAAATGGAAACATTCTTTGGAAGGGGCAGTTGTTCCTCATTACAAGTAGGTGTTTAAAAGGTCTTTCATGTAGGATCTACAAGTGGAGGAGCCAGATTTAGTTCCAAATGGCAAAAATTGCTCGCTTCCCTACAAGGTGTTATGATGGGTGAGAAAGCAACTGCTTGTTTGAAGATCACATACCCATAGAAGATGGGAGGGACATGGTAGGCTTCTTTACTCTCCTACCAAATTCATGGTTATTGCCCAATGAATATATGAAAAATTTTGTTATAAAGGAAGAGGAAAGATTAGGAACTATTATTGTTTTCTTTGTTTGTTTGAATAAGAGGCTCTCCCTTCTAGGAAAGCTTTTGATGATTGGATGACCTTTGACTAGGAAAAGCTTGGGTATTTATGTCTCATATTATAGAATGATTCACACTGGTTTATTTATGGCTGTTTTCAAATCAAATAGCATGCAGAATAGGGTTTAAAAAGAAAATTTTGGAATGTGGGAAGGCCATGTTTTAAGGCCTTATCATTGAACCTTGATATTGAACCAAAAGAAGTGGCTGTCAAGTTTGAACCTAAATGGGTGGAAATAGCTTATGTGCGTACTGAGCTATGGTATATCCTTAATTTTTCCCCAAGACCTTTATGGGAGATCTTTCAAGTTGAAGAAACTAAATTCATTCTAGCTCATATGAATGCTGAGGTTTTAACGTCACTTAATCCAGACATTGAATTTTCTGATGTTCTATGCTATCAAATAGAAAAAAAGTAGTCTAGTGCAATCTCTCACTTAATCCTGTTTTTTGTAATAGCCTGATGTGGTGGCTTTTAAGCCTCTGATGATACTTTGTCATAGCCTTTGGCTACTATATTGTAACTCCTTTTTGTGAACTATAATGCAATATAAAAAATAAATTCTCTTTTACATAAGGTCTCTCCTCCTTTTGCTGCTCTTGGTTTCCTTTAGATTCCCATCAAATTTAGGAAATCATTATTATATCTATACCCTATCTGTGTACTTGGATTCTATTGGATTGCAATAGTAAGAGTATGTTTAATGGTAGATATGATTTATATTTCTGAAGGTCACTGTAAAAGTGTATATGTTCCTTTCTATCTAGTACATAAAATATATGTAAGAAGCTTGTAATTACAGTTTTGTCTGTATTTTTTGTTTGAAGCTCGTGATTGTAGATTTGCTGCTTTTATATGCCCCCTAGTATCCAGTGCCACAATATTTTTAAGAAGCTTGTGAAATTGTAATTCTGTTTGTATTTGTTGTTTGAGGTTTGTGATTGTAGTTTTGCTGCATTTACTTTCACATCTAAATGTGCTAAATTTGAGTTGGTAAGCAAAGATTTCGTAATCTCATTTGATGGGACTTGACTTTATATTATTACATATGGTGTATATGATGAATGCCATACATTGTTATAGCTGTCTGTAGATCTTCCATGCAAATATCTGATGCTCTTACTACTTATAGTTAAAGAGTCCTTAAAGTAAGTGAAATTCTATTTAGGAAACATAGTGTTAATTTTTCACTAGTAAAAGGTGCTTGAGTAATTGCATAGGGAGATTGCATGGTTATTAATTGAATTCGTCTGTTATTTTTTTTAATTGTAGAAAAATTGTTGATTTATAAGTACTCACGGGATTGATATTTATTGTCATGTATTTGCAGGCACAGGAAAAACATCTTGTGCTCGTGTCATTTCAAGCCAAGCAGTAAATGCTCTTAAAAACTATCATCATTTGTTTATCTAAAATTTGGGATTGCATATTACTTTATACCTTTGTATTGTCTAGAGGAATATATTTATTGCTGTTTGTATATATCTTATCCATTAGCTTGCACACATTACCAATATGTAGTTTACTGTAACGCTTCTTTCCTCATGCTTTCATAATTTTAAATTGAACCATGTAGATTTGAACATTTTTTTTATTTGTATATGGAGCCTCTTATTTTATAAATGTGTGAAAATTTCTAGGCAATTGGATGTCATCTTGCTATGGTTTAGAGTCTAGACAACCTTATAGATTTCAAATTAGTGTTACACAATTTGAGTCTTTTCTCTATGCATTTATATTAAGTTAATGTGATTTAGCTTATATGCTTTAGGTTCTGAATGATATTCTAATTGTGGCTAAATAGTTGTGGTGTGAGATTAATTTATATGGTGCACATCACTTTTAAAAGAAGTGTAGTTGAAGTTGTTAGCAGATTAGGATTGATATAGGCTGATAATAATTAATTAGGAAATAGAAATAATACAGAAGCAAATAATTGAAATAGAAATTGCAGAATAGACAAAGATCAATATTTTATGCAGAATATGTTACCAAAACCAAGGTGGTCCCTAAAAAATGTGAAAAGCCTCAAATCTCCTGGTCTGGTGGTTCCATTACTGGGGAAGAGGAATTGGAAACTAATGCTGCCTCTTCCGCTTCTAAAAGGAAGAAATCTAAACTTGTCAAGGGGAATGTCGAGGGTAATGTGGAGGGGAAGAATCCCAGTGCAGATAAGGGGAAAAAGAAGTCCTCTCCAGGTGGAGTGATGGAGAGAGACAAGCCTCCACAGGTAAAGAGATTACAGGAGAAAGCCAAAGGTAAAGAGATTACGGGTGATGTTATGCCACAGGAGGAACAGGGTATGCCTCCACAAGTTTTTGCTGAAGACCTTAATGTTTTTCACTGTAACAGGGAGGAGATCTACAATGTTCTAGGTCTGGCAAAGGAGGGTGCTGTGATTTATTTCAAAATGTTTAAGTGGTTTTTCATGGAATTAAATCAAATTAATGTGAAGGTTCGGTCCTTGCAAAACAAGGTCGAGAAGAAGGATTCCAATGAGGATATGTCCAGAAATAAGGCCGAGAACAAAGTGATAATATGATCTTCCAACTTAATTGCATATTCTTGAGTATCCTATAATTACTAGCGTGCCTTGTTTGAAGGAAGAAAGCAAACTTAGAGGAGTCTTAGAAGAAGGATTTAGAGTGTTAGAAATCCTAGTAACTATACAATTGAATCTTGTGACAACCCCCCTCATAGGTTCACTATTGTCTTTCTTGGCATTTGAAAGTTGCACGAACAAGATATGGCTCTCTTTAACTAGTTTGAAGCAAACTTCCAATTAATAATAGAGCTAGCAACAAGATGGTACCAATCAATTGTCGTGCCTTGCAATGTTCAACAAGCAATTGTACTGTGATATTATTGTGCCATACTCATAATTCCACATACAATGATGATTGCTGAAATATGTTCATATGGATGCTACTTTCTATCACCATAGAATTTTTGAAAATTCTTCCTTAGTCCACAAAGAATCTCATGATGTTATATCAATGCCAATTTACCATTCTAATTTCCCCATGGTAATAATTGAGGTGGACGATTGTTGTAGATTTGGTTACCCTTTGGATTAGCCATTGCTTGTAGTGATTTTTCTTTTGAAGTTGAGAGATCTTGCAGTTTTGCTATAGTTGTTGAAGAAATTTTTATTTGGAGGAGAATCCACAACACCTGGTTTCCTTCACAATCAAGTGAAGACTACACTATAACTAGTCATTGGGTGTTGTCCTCCAGTAGAGTAACCAAAAACTTTTAGCATTTTAATTTTCACCTCTGAATGCAACACAAAATGAAACAAACATGTAGTATAATCCCTCTTAAAGTTAGAAGAGGAAGCTCCCTGTAAACAAAAACAAACCTAATTTGAACAATATATACTTGCTATTTTTAATCTATATGGGTTTTTTTAAAGGATTCTATGCTGAAGGAAGTGCTCTTTTTTGATCCAACTAGGGAAAATGCTGCGATATACCCCCATCTAGCGTAATTTTTTGTGCTTTTGAATTGAAAGAGAAATTCGAAGGCGACCCAGCGTTGGTTTAGTGGAAAAAGAAGATTGAGGGCATGCTGCTGGCGATTGATAAATGTGTATACAATACAAAATTTGTAAAATTTAGCTAGAAAATATTACAATCCATTAAAGCTGCCATAGATTATGGTGTTTATGCAACCGCGAAGCCATATGTGTTTGGTAAATATTGGAAAACAATTCAATTTACCTTATCCATACAAGCAAACAAGTTATTATGCGTAAACATTGGCAATGAATCCAAGGCCTTTAAACTCAATCATCATTGTGATATAAAGCCCTCAATCATTATTAAGTGATGTCTTACTCATAAAATCCCACAAGACAGAATACCTCGACAACAATTTGAACAAGTAGGTATGAAAATTACCATTCCAGATCTCAGTGCAAATGACACTTATTTATAAGGTTTACAAAACACTACCGAATAAACAAATAATAAAAAACTGACTACAATTTCCACTCTATGAATAACTTGATTGCATGCAATGCAATTTTTATTACAAAATTCTATCCGCTATAACTAAATGTGAACTCTAATAATCTTCATTTAGACTGCAGTACAAATTACTACAAACTAGCACTAGAACTTGCATCTTTTTCATGGCAAGAGATCTAAAAATATATGACTTGAAAATAGCACCTTAGACTAAAATTAGACAGTTAAAAATAGCGTGGACTATAAATAGTTCTAGCTAAACATAGTATTTTTAGAATAGGCTCTTGTCTTTGAAAATAGTGATGTCTAAAAATAGCACCATGGACTAAAACTAATAAATTTGGATGGGCAGCTCTAGAGATTCTGATGAAGCTTTGCTCCTAATCATGGCTAGTCCAATTAAGACATTCTAAAACTCTAAATCTGAAAACCATTCTTCTATATGTTTCTTTGCATCAAACCTCAGGCATATCTTTATTTGAAAACTTTGAATCCTTTGAGTAAAGAGATCCTTATGAAAAGATAGAAACCCTTGATGTAGTAATTCCCATGAAACTACACTTTGTGTATGGAAGAACCCAACATTCCATGAATCCAAGCAATTATGACTCTGCCATTCTTATGTCTTTATTTGAGCTGAAATGACCATGGAAAGGTCAGATGATCGTGGTGCCAAATTCTGATATGACTGTTATGCCTGATTTTTCCTTGGAATAGCTTATGATTGGCAGATTTTTAAACTAATTAACTGCTATGTGACCACTTATGACATGGCTATGATGAAGACAACTGCTGATTGAAAAAGTAACTATAAAAAACCTTGCAAAGAAGAGTAAATTTTCTGCTGTTATGAATATTGACATTCTGCCCTGTTTTTGACAGAGTCTGATTTCACTTTTGAAATTGGAATTCTGCTGTGGCATTCTGCCATGTGGATTTGCATTCTACCGTGACCTGCTGTTTTATATTGGCATCTTGTTGTGATAAACAATGAATAATGATAGCAGATTTTAAATTGTGACCTTCTGAAACCAAGAATCTTTCTTCCCTTTAAAGGTGCACACCAATGATTGGTGATAGCAGATTTTGAAGTTAGTTCTCCATCTTTGTTAGTTACATACTTGTGAATAGGATTTTTGAAAACAACTTTGGCTTGTTGAGCTGAACACTTTAGCATATACTCTACACTTTGAAATTGACCCCTTTCAAGCGTGCACTTTAGCTTATACTCTGCACTTTGAAATTCATCCGTCAGGCACACTCTTGAAATAACAAAATTGATCTTTAATTTGTGAAAGAAAAACCCTTTATACAGGTTCTTGCCTCACCATACCGCTTAAAGATTTTTGTCTTTTGACTATCTTCCTCTTTTAGTCCTGCACCTTAGCTTACAATATTCTTGATAATTTTAGGATCACATACCCTTCTCAAATGTGCACTTGACTATGTATATTAGAAGTTTTTTGAAATTTCATTCTCTATACACATGGTTGCACTCGAGTACATGCAATTTGGGACTTTAATCTTTAGATTTCCTTTAGTCAAATGTGCACCTAATAGTGGCACTTTTAGGGTTGATTCTTTTCATACAAGGGCACACCTACGTATGAAACCTTGAGCTACACTTTGAAAAACTCTACTTCACTTGATTAAGTGCACACTTAAATGTGAAATTGATTTTGAAAAAGAAATCCCTTTCGGAGGTGTGCCTCTAACAACATGCATCTTTTTCTTCTGAAGTTGGATATCAAATTCCCTTATTGTGGTGCTCACCTCACAATCTAATTTTGAGGATCTTAATTTGAAGTCCATTTCCTTCATACAGGTGTGCATATTTGTTGGAAAAATATTGTCATTGATGTCAAGGGCATTTTGGTGATATTGGTGGCCTCAAATAAAATTAACTTGCTCTTATATTGGTCATCCCCCTTTGGAGTATTGAAGATAAAAAATGAAAACAAAATTAAATGTTTTATTACTTGTGAGGCCGACCCTCCTTATGGTGCTGCCCCATGTTGGGGAAATTAAATTAAAAAATAAATTAATTTTATTGGGCCAACCCCTTAGAGAGGTGCGCCCAACCTTGGGAAATAAATCAAAAATAAAGAAATACTAGTTTTGGTATGTGGATCGACCTCCTTGGAGAGTCACCCCTATTGGGTGAAGAGGCATGATTGGCAAGTATAAATGGAGGATTGTGAGGGCTTAAAATCAATCAATTCAAGGAATATTATTCACATGAAGAGCAGAAATAAAAAGGTATTTGAGAAGATTTATGAGACATATGTGAGCAGATTTATGGGAGGTATTTAGCATTAATTTGTGAAGAGAAATAAAAGCAAGATCATGGCATTTTTATGAGCAGAAATATTGAAGACTATTTGAGCAGATTTATGAGTGAGTGTATTGCAGTTTTGTGAGCAAGTGTTAAGGGTAGATCTAAGAGGAAGTTGCAAACAAATTATCATATTATTCACTTTGTCATGTCCCCTTCTTGTTGACATCTCTCAGAGCACAGGATTAGCCTATTATGCGACCCTCGTAGGCTGATAGGTTGGATAGAGGGTCATGT
>VDFB02111905.1:0-19873 GCA_007258455.2 Sequoia sempervirens | reverse complement strand
TTCATCTCTTTTATTCATGTTCATCAAGAGTGGAATGTTGTTGTCGATTTTTTGGATATATGTGCTTATGATATTGATTGTTACTCAAATATTATGGATTGGTGATCTCCATATTCAACCCAATTTTTATAATTTCTTATGATCCTCTTCAAAATTATTTAGGTTGATAGTTTGTTTTTGTGTTTATGTTGTTTAAATTTTTGATTTTGTGATTTCTTCTAAGCCCCAAAGGGGGTGGGTTTGCAATAAACCTCTTTGGATTGTTATTCTATGAGATTTAGTGATAATTATTTCTATCTAGAAATCTATATGTAATTTTTTTAGATTCAAAAAATAATTTAATTCCTTTTTTCCAAAAGAAATAAAAAAAATTACATTCAAACCATTTAATTAGTTACCCTGATTATAAATTCAACCTTCTAAATATCAAATAGTATTTTGAGTGATTAAGGACTCTCCAAAAAAATGTTATTGATATACTATAATTTATATTAATAGAATAACATTTAATATATTGGTGTTTTTCATCATAAAATTGATTGTATGTTTAATAAAAAAATTATACGTTTTATATACATTAGTAAGTTGTTCATATACTTTTATTCTATATTGAATTTAGTATAAATCACAAATTTAGCGACATATAGAAGATGTAAATGTTTGAAAATGTGATTCTAATATAACTTTGTTTGTTTATGAGATGGATAATTTTCCAAAATACAAGTCAACTATAACTAAATATGTTAGTTGACATGCAATGGTTATGCAAATGATTCACATTAGATAACAATTTTATGTGACAAAATAATATAATCCCAATGACATAGATTTTGATTTTGTATATTATGATGACTTATGCCTTGAGAGATAAATTATAGAAAATAATTTAATAGTTGTAGAGGTTAATTTCTACTCATTGTACAAACAACTCATAGAGTTTAATTTACTTTCTAGAGGAGAATTCCAAAAGTTACATAACAATGCTATTGTGTTGTACACAATGTACACATATAGAGTTATAATATGTATATTTATAATGGTCAATAATAACTCAATTGGAGGCACCAATGACATCATTCTATATTTGACAACAAATATATTTAATACCTATTTATTTATTATTTCTTAAATTTTAAGATTGTGTGATTGATTTTTATTTATGATTTTTCTTGTCTATGTATTTGGTATAGGATATGAGAAATTTCCCAAAATTCCATATGTTGGTGTGGACAAAGTATGTTTGTAACTACAAAAGATACTCATGTAATTTCTATGTAATAAGAAATACAAAGGTCTTATAATGGGGTTGTAACATTTTTTACCCCCACCATTTGTACAAATTATGTTACTTAATTCTTATCAAAGAGCTATGGCACTAGAGATCCACTATTGGCTAATTTTATATTGTTATGGAAGTTAAGTCCCTTAGTGTTTATAGCCAAATATTAGGCATTACACCAATTGCACTTAGTATATAGTCCATAATTTATATTGATAAGCTATATATTTATATCAAGTTGATATAGACATTGAATTGAAGTATGTCCCTCATGCCAAACCAAAAATTTCTAGGTTAGAGAACTACATGATCTATATGCTATTCTAATTGCTAGATCCACATAGTACAAGAGCACCACATATTTTTATCATTTTTTTCTCTTTGTCTATTTGAAAGACCAATATAGGGGCTTGACCTATAGAAAAGCTCTAAAATAGCCCAAATGCTTTCCTCTTCTCTTGTGCTTGTAGGTATCTTGAAAGAATTCAACCACATAATGTTTTGTAAGTGTTTTTGTTCATTGTTCCTTTCCATTTATTCATTAAATATAAAGTAAATCTTATCAATTATTAGATTTCTTTACTGATTTCAATATTTAGTAGAATTTTGGCTTATTCTTATGTCTAATTTAACAAATTGGGTGACTTTATGAACTTAAAAAAAATGTTATTCAAAAGTTATCTACAATTTTGGGTCATATAGATGATACCGCAAAGAAAAAACATTTATATGATGTGCTTGCATCCTAGATAGTGGGCTTCAAATTTTGGTGCAAACATCCTCTTTTTGCTCTACACTTCATTTTGTAATTTGCTTATGTTAAAAAAAATCCAAAAAATAACATTCTACTAGTCTTTCTTATACTCTAGAGCTTAGTAAAATATTTCCATTTTTAATTCAAAAATCCTTTGTAGGGTTATTAGAATTATAGTAGAGAAAAAATATTCTTCATTAATACTTATATAATATTAGAAGAAGTAAAATATGAATCATTTACTTAAAAATTAATATCTTTTGAACTAAATTATTTTTCCCTTTTAAAATTGGTAACCATATCAAACATAGACAACTAGAGATAAACATGTAAGTTTTTCATGACTCAAACACAAAAATACCTCTAGATTTGATTTACCACAAACTCACAAATCACCACAATCAAAGGAACTAAGAAATAGTTCAAATAGAAATGTAAGTGAACACATCACATGTCAAATCTCTAAACTTGATCCACTATGAACTTCTTAGAAAATTATCCTCTATTTCCTATAAAAATTCCAAAATAAGACAACGTGGGAACAAGATATGACCTATTGAATCAATGAGAGAAGAAATAGCTTCCAACTATTATTTCTATTAAAAATAGTAAAATATGGAAAAACCACTAATACCACAATACTCAAAAAAATATTTATGTCAACCATAAGAATACAAAAATTTGGCTCCCCACATGAAAATTATGTTCTTTATAAGAAAACTACCCCTTTATGTCTCCAAACTAAAAAAATTGTGGATACAAGGTGGTTGGTAGGTAGCCTACATGTGGTACTATCAGTGGTAGTAGTCTCACCCAATCATTGGTAGGAGGGTGAGGTTGAGTAGCTAGTAGTGAGTGGGTGAAAATTGTCAATTGAGAAATGGATCATGCCACCAATTGCCAAATTCTCAAACGAGCCATTCAATTACATATAATAGTGATGTGAGACTACATAGACCACAAAATATGTTTGTGAATATTCTTGTTCTATAGGTTGCAACTAGATTGGCGATGACAATGACTTGTAAGGACCATAAAACTGTACAAATATTATACAACTATATGAACTACATTTTCAAGGATTCTCTTTCAAGACTTTAAATGGTAAAAAAATTGACCCCAAATATAATCATGTTTTGTATGGATCCATAGTTTTTTCTTCTAGGCTCAATGGTGAGATATATTTTTGTCTAGGAGGTTTTCAATAGACTACTACCCCCAAAAGCCTCATAAAAAGGGCCCAAAAAAACACACTTACCAAATCTCCATTAAACCTCAGATTTGCAACAAACCAAGTCTACAAACACAATAACCTTAAAAATGCCTTCAATTTTTTCTTACTAGGCCATGGATTCAAATATGCATAAGATTCAATTCCTTCTAACAATTAATAGTAGTAAGGAGATCTCCTCCCACAACCTAGCAACTAGACTCTAATATCAAATGAAAGCAAATTTGTAGCCATAATAAATATTTCCACAAAACACCAAGAGAGAAAAATATAAAAAATAAGTATTCATAATCTACAATACAAGAGAATACAAAAATATACTATCAAGATGGTACAATATGTACCCTAGAAAAACCCACAAATGGAAAAACTTAGCCTCCAAATCACTTACACACTCAATGTATTATCTCATGAAACAAATATTACAATACACTTGTAGAGTTTCCATGCAAGGATTGTAAAAAATATAGCTCCCCAATTGCACTCCATGTGAGCAAGAAAATTAGAATCACATAACCAAACATGCCAATCCATTCAAGTCCTTTCTTCACATATGCAATTTACAAGAAATACTTTATCCAACCTTAGTCAACAAGTCAAAGGTTATGATATCCAACCTCAAAAACTACTCATATATTTTCTTTTGTAGAAACAGACTTGCACAAAACCACTAAGTAGTATTACATAAACTATGTGCCTCTAACCCATGAGCTTACAAAACCATGTACCTCTCATTTAATTTTTAGTACTAAGTTTTCCCTTTTGATACTAATTTTTTCCAATATTAAATATTTTCCCATTGTAAATCCATATTAAATATGTGTCCCAATGTTACATAGAATATACAGAGTGTCTCCATGAACTCCTAATCCATGTGATGCACACATACCTAGATTTCCTATAAGCAACACAATTAAATATTATGTTATAAGAATTATGTAAGGTATACAATTTTTTTTTTCCTAACACACTATTGAAACCACATTTCATGGTCCACTCCTTATATAGCTTAAAATATATCCATATCATCAATATGTAGGGAAATTGTACTAGAAATCCCATGTGATTGCCTTTGACAATGGTGTGTATTGTCATTACCATTCATCTTTGTATTGTATTCATTAGCGTTCTTCTATGACCTACATGATACCTTCTATAGGTGACCACTTACATATGTTCTAATCCACGTTGCTTTTGAGCTAATTTCTTGTCATTTTAACTATTCCATTGTTAAGAATAATCATAATCAATTATACTTTGTTATTATCTATGATTTACCTTTATTTGTTTCATGAATATAATAGAGATGCATCCCTTCACACATAATTCCCTTTATCAAATAATTAATATACTTCTTGGTTATAAATTAATGAGAAATTTACAAGAATAAAAGAATATAAATAATTAGTAGCATTTTAGACCATTCTTCATAATTTGGCCAATTTCATTTCATAAATACTTGTATTTCATCCATGATAAAATTGTAGCTAACATACAATGTAACTCATATATATATATATATATATAAGTGCTAGGATCTTGTTAAATTGGTGATGACACATTATTGAATACATTCTCTCTTTTTTAATAACTTGGACCAAAAATAATGGAGACTAAACCATTGAATTAATCCTTCCAAGCCTATATCATATTCTTTTCTCTAGTTGAATCCTCTATGACTGCTATATTAGAGACAATGAGAGATTGGAGCTCATTGATCTTATCCTTTTAGATAAAATTTCTAATGCCCGCCACGCAACCCTAGGGGAAGTTGCAATTCACTAACCAAATGCAACATTTTTTTTTCTTTTTTTTTTTAAGTGCAATAACGTACAAGTTCGCTACACATTGCCAACATCCCCTAAGGCTACGAGACAAAGATTACTTAAACCCAAATTAAACAACCAAGGAATGAAAACATAACATCATTCAATTAAGGAATTAAAGTACATACATTCCATACAAGATAATTACATCAAAGACTAATAGATACAACATGATATCCAATAACGATTGTTTACAATATAATTACAACCCTCATTCCCCGAATGAGGTAAATCAAATAAGCATGATAATATATTACAATTTCCACCTCGGTACAAATGAGGGATAATGAAATACAAGAATAACTGGAATGAAAGAGCTAGAAGAGTAATAGGAATCAATGAGCTCCCCAACATGAAAGTCTCATCCACATGATCACGATCAAAGCCAACAGTGTAAGGTGCACGTTCCACCCAACCAAGTGAAACCCAAAGGCTCACCCCCCGTGCTAGGAGATAGTAAGAAGGATTTCTGGTCAAGACCAACTACCTCTAGACAAAGGCTAAACATAACTGAACCGACTCAAATACCAAACAACATCACTTAACACAGTACGAAAACTCACAAGACAATACATTGCTTCCAGGTTACATAGGACAAGCACACCATTGTACAACACACAATAACTGACTAACTGTTGACGTAGGGAGAGTGTCATACATAAATTTCCATGAGTTACCCTAGCTCAGCCTTCCTAGGCTACCAGACCCCCATCATGGGTTACCCTGGCTTGCCTCTACCGGCCGACGGACCCTCATGCAAAACTATGCGTCTCATCTCATCTCGAGCCTTAAAAATGCATACTTCATGAGAGAGGCATTCATCAACTTTATTAGTGTGAAGTTCCCCATTAATTCTTTTAGATTATCACTTGATTAAACCCTAGGTGAGATACCCTGGCGCCCCTTTGTGTGTCGGACCCCCACAAAGAGCCACTCTCCTATTGACAACACAACCACAATACAAAACCACAATCCAATGGTAGACTAGAAAGATGGCCTCTCCAATCCAAGGAGGAAACGAACAATGGAAACTCACTCCAAACACTGGAGGAAACAAAATACCAACCCCCACTCCTTCCAAAGGAGGCACAAATTACATAACCCTCTGCTAATCCCAAGGAGGCACAAATCACATAACCCTCTCCTAATCCCAAGGATCACATAACATCCCTGTTCGTGAAAACCGGGTGAAACAACATGGTGTAACTATGCACATTTTCCACGACACAACAAAAGTTGGCTAACATAAAGACAACCCACAACAGGATGCAATCCCCTATCTGGAAGACTTCAATAATTACCCTATACTCCCAACATCGAGCAAGAAGGAATAAACATTTAAAAGCATTTCCAACAGTTATAACAAGTTAACATTCAGATTTCCTAAATCCAGTCAATCACAGTTTTCTTTTCTTGCACTTGAAATAAATAAAAGCCATTCATGTATTTTAAGTCTCACCACCAAATTCATAATCAAGCATATAATAATCAAGGTCGTTTAACTAAAATAAATCATTTATTAACTCTAATTTCACATTTATAATCATAATCAAAGCATTTAAATAATGAAGTCATTTAACTAATATTTAAATCGATTTTCTTATTCTAGGTTTACTATTATTTTCAAATTACATCATTTAAATAATTCAAGGCATTTATCTTATTCAATCAATCTTATTTCACACTAATAACACCTTGTTCATTAGATAAATATAAACTTTACTAAAATATCTATTTATTTTAAATATTTCAATCTGCTTAATAAAGCAATTTTAATTTCCATATAAAACAATTTAATTGAACTTACCAAATATTTAAAAATCATATATATAAAAATATACGTGTATATATACTATGCATATATATATATATATCTAATTAAATATATATGCATAATTATATAAATCACATATATTTATATATTTAAATTAATTATTATTTAAATAAATATTATTTAAATATTATAATAATATTATATATATATATAATATATATATATTATAATATATTAATATTAATATAATATTAAATAATATTTATAAAATAAAACATAAAAACCGAAATTAAAAAATTTTGTTGAACTGCAACGAAGCCCTAAAGGCCGCTGCCTATGTTAGCTTCACACAGTCCGTGGCCGCTAGGGCCACGGCCTGTGTGAGTTCCACACAGTCCGTGGCTGTTCGGGCCGCGGCCTGTGTGTACTTCACACAGTCCGTGGCTGTTCCGGCCGCACCTGTGTGGGCTTCACATAGTCCGTGGCCTTTTGGCCGCGACCTGTGTGGGGTTCACACAGTCCGTGGCTGTTCCGGTCGCGGCCTGTGTGTACTTCACACAGTCTGTGGCCGTTCCGGCCGCGGCCTATGTGGTGGCAGTGGGGTTTGACCTCCCACCCCACAGCAACAACAAAAATTTATATATATTTTTTTATATAAAAAAAATCCCCGCGTCTATACATGGCGAAAATACAGGGTATTTTCTGGGTTTATCCCAAAATCCAAATTTTTCAAATATAACAAATATATTTGTATATATATTTGTGAATATATCCATGTATTGATATGCATGGGTATATTCACAAATATATATACCCAGATTTTAATTTCATACTCAAATTGTGAAAATAATCCAAATCCATTGCAAGAACAAAAAATTATTTTCTAAACAACAAAGAGGGTTTCAAAATCTAGTTCTAAAATAGAGTTTTCTTTGATTTTCATTCTATTTCTTGGTGTAAATTTCTTGTTTGGTTTTCCATTTCCAAAACTAACTACAAGTTTGCAAATTTGAGAGCATTTCTATGGATTTTCATTGAATCAAAACTATATTTTCAATCATTCAAAATGAGCAAGAAGAAGAAGAAAGAAATGATGGAACCTTGTGTTTTCTCCAAAATTTGCAAGCTTCAACAATGGAGAATTCCAAGCACTCCACTCCACAAACTTAGCCACCTCCAAGCTCTCCACCAAAATCAAACCAAGAATTCTTCAAAGAATTCAAACCAAGTTTTGCTCTCCAAAATTCAAAATTACCCATTTCCCAATAAACATGAATTACCTTATGCAATTCCTTCTCCAAATTTGTCAAACCCCTAATTTTGAACTCACCCACCAAAACTTATTGCTAAACTAGATATTTTATTTTTTTTACAATTTAATAAAACAATTTTCATTTCCCATTGCAATTTGCATAATATTAATTTTAAACAAAGATCTATTTTTTTGCAACCAAATGATAATTACATTTTCTTTTTCTTTTCACAAAATTGAATTTACCCATTTACATAAAAATCATTTTTAATTTTATTTCAAAAAGGAATGCAAGGCAATTTCTATTTTTGATTTGATCTCAGTATTTAATAATGCTAACACAACATTTTAATTTAATTTATCAATAAATAAATCTAATCCATGATTAGATTATTTATTGATTGAATTAAATTAACTAATTAATTAATAAGTACTCATTTATTTATTTTGACAAAGCAAATAAATAAAACAAACACCATTTATCTTGCAAATTTAAATACGCAAGCAAGGAGGGAAGAGGCAACAAAGAAATTAACTTATCCCAACTAACAACCTGACGACACACTATGACTAGGGTGATGACTTGACACAGAAAACCTAGTTACTATCTCTCAATCGATACCGTTGGTCAATGGACATGCTCAGACCTGTGAAACCAGGTGGAGCCGATGTCCTGTACCTGCATCCTGCAAACAAAGCAAGTGTCGAACATGCATATAATATAGTAAAACACATCGTGAAGAGGAAATCACAGAATCACAGCGTGCTCGCATGCAAGTGATGTGATCCTGTCCCCTTCACCAATACAATATTGCTAACTGACGCATCTAATATCAATGATATAATCGAAAGTGTAAAGCATCGTTAATTCACATACATGCTAATCTAATCCATGACATGCAATAATAATAATGACCAAATAAAATACCATCACCCCAAAACATAATGTTTACATCGCTTAATAATTAGCGGTCAAAAGTAATCAAGTTCCACAAACAAAGTGATAACAAAATAAACATGCATAGTGAAATATTGTTCGATCAAAAGAGAAAAATGGAGGGGTGTTACATCCTCCCCCCCTAGGGTCAGGCTTACTCCTGGAAGCCTACAAACAAGAAGGGATAAAGCTCCCTCAAACACACTCAAAATCTAGATCCGTAAGGATGAACTCCTGACGCTGAAGGATGAACTACACCCTGATGCCCGACCTGACAGGTATCCACCGCAGTAAGTACCCTATGCGATCTGCCTGCATCACCTACCGTTGGCTCAGAAGCCAACGGTCTCTGACTAAAACCAAAAGCACCCCACTAAGGACACTGACAAGCAATGTGGCCCTGCTGACCACAAGCGAAACATCCTATCCCTCTATTGAACTCCCTAACATCAGGAGATGCACTAGGTCGCGAAAAGCCACCTCCACTATACGCTGACTGGGAACTCTGAGCAGGCTGATCGTAGCGATTACGATGAGCTCGAATCCAACTCTGATCCCTCTTCTTCTGCTTCCAACTACCACCATTCTGGGACTAAGAATTATGTTGCCCTGATTGTGAGGGTTTATGTTTCCCACTCTTTGCGGTTTCTTGATTCCCCTTGGGAACGCCTGCAACCTGCGACTGACCACCTTGAGATCCAACACCAAAGGAAGGTGCACTGCCAAACTGAACTCCCGACTGACCACCAAAAGCTAAAGCTAAATTTTCCTCCACAATTTGAGCCTTATCCACAGCTACCTCCATGGTCTTCGGCTCAAATATCCGAACTCCACCACTGATCTGGGCATTCAAGCCCCTAACAAAATGCTGCACAAGCATACCCTCATCATCACCTATACCGACATATTGCTTGAGCTCGTAAAAACGATGCTCATAATGCTCTATTGACATATCCATCTGCCGCAAGGCATGGAACTTGTCTCCTTGACGCTGCCTCCAATGCTTGGAAAGAAATCTAGCCTGAAACCTCTCTTGGAACAACTCCCAAGAAACTGTACCAATGTCCAGATGGAGCTTCTGCTCCTCTAATCTCCACCAAGTGGAGGTAAATCCCCTCAAGTGCATGATAGCGCACCTAGCTCAAGTGTTGCTACCATATGGGTGCATAGCAAAACACCTAGTCAAGTCAATGAGCCATGTCTCTGCCTCCAAACCACTGCCTGATCCATCAAAAATGGGTGGTCATGCTCTAAGAAAGTCCCTCATATGGGCTGCTACCTCTGAATCATACTAAACTGGTACCTCTCTCTCTCTAACCACCACTGGCTCTACCTCCAGCCTAGGCCCAAGGCGGGCAAGGGTCTCCTCTAACAACTGACGCAACTGAGCATCCTCGATCCTGGGTGGATCCGGATTCTGATTGCCATCTCCCTGAATATTTTGAGAAGCCTGTTGCTCCTCATGGTCAAAAACAAGTGGAACATGTGGCGGTGAGTCTTGTTGTTCCCCAACGCGACCGCCTAAATGGCCATGTCTACGACCCCCACCTCTTCCACGTCTGGGAGGCATAATCCTACACAGACACAATAATGTATTAAGCAAGACACACCAGTCAAAACCTACACACTAGAAGCATAATGGGTCCACCATAATCCCAAAGTACCTAGTGTTTAAACCTGGGCTCTGATACCATGTGTAATGCACCGCCACACAACCCTAGGGGAAGTTGCAATTCACTAACCAAACGCAACAATTTTTTTTTTTTTAAGTGCAATAATGTACAAGTTCGCTACACATTGCCAACATCCCCTAAGGCTATGAGACAAAGATTACTTAAACTCGAATTAAACAACCAAGGAATGAAAACATAACATCATTCAATTAAGGAATTAAAGTACATACATTCCATACAGCATAATTACATCAAAGACTAATAGATACAACATGATATCCAATAATGATTATTTACAATATAATGACAACCCTCATTCCCTGAATGAGGTAAATCAAATAAACATGATAATATATTACAATTTCCACCTCGGTACAAATGAGGGGTAATGAAATACAAGAATAACTGGAATGAAAGAGCTAGAAGAAAAACAAGAATCAACGAGCTCCCCAACATGAAAGTCTCGTCCACATGATCATGATCAAAGCCAACGGTGTAAGGTGCACGTTCCACCCAACCAAGTGAAACCCAAAGGCTCACCCCCCGTGCTAGGAGATAGTAAGAAGGATTTCTGGTCAAGACCAACTACCTCTAGACAAAGGCTAAACATAATTGAACCAACTCAAATACCAAACAACATCACTTAACACAGTACAAAAACTCACAAGACAATACATTGCTTCCAGGTTACATAGGACAAGCACACCATTGTACAACACACAATAACTGACTAACTGTTGACGTAGGGAGAGTGTCATACATAAATTTCCATGAGTTACCCTAGCTCAACCTTCCTAGGCTACCGGACCCCCATCATGGGTTACCCTGGCTTGCCTCTACCAGCCGACGGACCCTCATGCAAAACTATGCGTTTCATCTCATCTCGAGCCTTAATAACGCATACTTCATGAGAGAGGCATTCATCAACTTTATTAGTGTGAAGTTCCCCATTAATTCTTTTAGATTATCACTTGATTAAACCCTAGGTGAGATACCCTGGTGCCCCTTTGTGTGTCGGACCCCCACAAAGAGCCACTCTCCTATCGACAACACAACCACAATACAAAACCACAATCCAATGGTAGACTAGAAAGATGACCTCTCCAATCCAATGAGGAAACGAACAATGGAAACTCACTCCAAACACTGGAGGAAACAAAATACCAACCCCCACTCCTTCCAAAGGAGGCACAAATTACATAACCCTCTCCTAATCCCAAGGAGGCACAAATCACATAACCCTCTCCTAATCCCAAGGAGACACATATCATCCCCGTTCGTGAAAACCGGGTGAAACAACATGGTGTAACTATGCACATTTTCCATGACACAACAAAAGTTGGCTAACATAAAGACAACCCACAACAGGATGCAATCCCCTATCTGGAAGACTTCAACAATTACCCTATACTCCCAACATCGAGCAAGAAGGAATAAACATTTAAAAGCATTTCCAATAGTTATAACAAGCTAACGTTCGGATTTCCTAAATCCAGTCAATCACAGTTTTCTTTTCTTGCACTTGAAATAAATAAAAGCCATTCATGTATTTTAAGTCTCACCACCAAATTCATAATCAAGCATATAATAATCAAGGTCGTTTAACTAAAATAAATCATTTATTAACTCTAATTTCACATCTATAATCATAATCAAAGCATTTAAATAATGAAGTCATTTAACTAATATTTAAATCGATTTTCTTATTCTAGGTTTACTATTATTTTCAAATTACATCATTTAAATAATTCAAGGCATTTATCTTATTCAATCAATCTTATTTCACACTAATAACACCTTGTTCATTAAATAAATATAAACTTTACTAAAATATCTATTTATTTTAAATATTTCAATCTGCTTAATAAAACAATTTTAATTTCGAAATAAAACAATTTAATTGAACTTACCAAATATTTAAAAATCATATATATAAAAATATATGTGTATATATACTATGCATATATATATATATATCTAATTAAATATATATGCATAATTATATAAATCACATATATTTATATATTTAAATTAATTATTATTTAAATAAATATTATTTAAATATTATAATAATATTATATATATAATATATTAATATTAATATAATATTAAATAATATTTATAAAATTAAACATATAAAATAAAACACAAAAACCGAAATCCAAAAATTTCATTGAACTACCACGAAGCCCTAAAGGCCGCTGCCTATGTGAGCTTCACACAGTCCGTGGCCACAAGGGCCATGGCCTGTGTGAGTTCCACACAATCCGTGGCCATTCCAGTCGTGCCTGTGTGGGCTTGACACAGTTCGTGGCCTTTCGGCTGCGGCCTGTGTGGGGTTCACACAGTCCGTGGCCGTTCCGACCACGACCTGTGTAGTGGAGGTGGGGTTTGACCTCCCACCCCACAGCAATAACAAAAATTTATATATATATATTTTTTATAAAAAAAAACCTGCGTCTATACATGGCAAAAATATAGGGTATTTTCTGGGTTTATCCCAAAATCCAAATTTTTCAAATATAACAAATATATTTGTATATATATATTTGTGAATATATCCATGTATTGATATGCATGGGTATATTCACAAATATATATACCCAGATTTTAATTTCATACCCAAACTGTGAAAATAATCCAAATCCATTGCAAGAACAAAAAATTATTTTCTAAACAACAAAGAGGGTTTCAAAATCTAGTTCTAAAATAGAGTTTTCTTTGATTTTCCTTCTATTTCTTGGTGTAAATTTCTTGTTTGGTTTTCCATTTCCAAAACTAACTACAAGTTTGCAAATTTGAGAGCATTTCTATGGATTTTCATTGAATCAAAACTATATTTTCAATCATTCAAAATGAGCAAGAAGAAGAAAAAAGAAATGATGGAACCTTGTGTTTTCTCCAAAATTTGCAAGCTTCAACAATGGAGAATTCCAAGCACTCCTTCACTCCACAAACTTAGCCACCTCCAAGCTCTCCACCAAAATCAAACCAAGAATTCTTCAAAGAATTCAAACCAAGTTTTGCTCTCCAAAATTCAAAATTAAAAATTCCCAATAAACATGAATTACCTTATGCAATTCCTTCTCCAAATTTGTCAAACCCCTAATTTTGAACTCACCCACCAAAACTTATTGCTAAACTAGATATTTTATTTTTACAATTTAATAAAACAATTTTCATTTCCCATTGCAATTTGCATAATATTAATTTTAAAAAAAGATCTTTTTTTTTTCAACCAAATGATAATTACATTTTCTTTTTCTTTTCACAAAATTGAATTTACCCATTTACATAAAAATCATTTTTAATTTTATTTCAAAAAGGAATGCAAGGCAATTTCTATTTTTGATTTGATCTCAGTATTTAATAATGCTAACACAACATTTTAATTTAATTTATCAATAAATAAATCTAATCCATGATTAGATTATTTTATTGATTGAATTAAATTAACTAATTAATTAATAAGCACTCATTTATTTATTTTGACAAAGCAAATAAATAAAACAAACACCATTTATCCTGCAAATTTAAATATGCAAGCAAGGAGGGAAGAGGCAACAAAGAAATTAACTTATCCCAACTAACAACCTGACGACACACTATGACTAGGGTGATGACTTGACACAGAAAACCTAGTTACTATCTCCCAATCGATACCGTTGGTCAATGGACACGCTCAGACCTGTGAAACCAGGTGGAGTCGATGTCCTGTACCTGCATCCTGCAAACAAAGCAAGTGTCGAACATGCATATAATTTAGTAAAACACACCGTGAAGAGGAAATCACAGAATCACAGGGTGCTCACATGCAAGTGATGTGATCCCGTCCCCTTCACCAATACAATATTGCTAACTGACGCATTTAATATCAATGATATAATCGAAAGTGTAAAGCATCGTTAATTCACATACATGCTAATCTAATCCATGACATGCAATAATAATAATGACCAAATAAAATACCATCACCCCAAAACATAATGTTTACATCGCTTAACAATTAGCGGTCAAAAGTAACCAAGTTCCACAAACAAAGTGATAACAAAATAAACATGCATAGTGAAATATTGTTCGATCAAAAGAGCAAAATGGAGGGGTGTTACAAAATTTATTTAATTCTTGAATGTAGGCACCTCATGTAACAATCTAACACTTCATATGTAGTTGAAATTTTATTGGAGATGTTTAGTACATACTTGGGATTACTATATACAATATTTATGATGACCACCTTAGGAAGTCATATAATGTTTATCTTAGCTAGCTTGGGATCAAAATATTGTATCTAGCCTATAGTATTTTGGATATTTGTGTTTCATTCCTATAGGTCATAGCCATTATTATAATATTATTTACTCTTTCCTTGAAAAAACTTGTGATCACATTCTCAATATCCTTCAAGTGGCCTTTCCAATTATCCTATGTTCATTCTTTTGTTCCTTTTTTAATAATCATTTCAACGTATTCTTCTCTTCCTAAATGGAAGTTTTGTCTTGTGATGTGTTAGCAGATGAAGGTAATGTATTTATTTCAATTCCTTATATTTGTTCTCTTAGCTTATTAGTCATTGATTTCTCATTAGCTAGGGTTTTCTTTAAAGTTATCCTTTCATCCTTAAGCTCTTTGTGTTCTATATATAATCTTGTTGTAGCTTCACTAAATTAAGTAGTACACACTACTAAACAAGTAAACCCTGGAATAGATACCTTTCCAACTCTCTTTACAATAATTTTATCTACATATCTAATGGCAAGTGTTTCACATATGGTTTATTCTCTATTTCACCATTCTCATCCCTATCTAAAGTATTATTCTCTATATTAGAAATAAAATTTGGGGGGGGGAGGATTTATAATTTCTATTGTATCCTACTCCTCTTCACCCAAAAATATTATTTAACTTTTCTCCAAGCTCCTTGTCTTCTTAATAAATAGAGAAAAGCACTAAAACTCCTTGGTCTTAATAAATTCATCATCAACAAGAAAATCCTCACATGTCTTCAATATCATATCTTTTATATTTGTGGCTAGAACTCCTATTGTCGTCCATCTCTACAACATGTGTTGTGGGAGATATTTTAATTATGCAATCTATCATTTCATAGTCAACCAAAGGGAGAAATTAATCCTTGGCTTGGTGAACTATCACATGGTGTTCCCTTTGAACTTCCATGATAGGTACTTGTGGTAAGGTTGACCTATTGTATGATTGATCAAACTTCATAGTATAAGCTATATGACCTTGATCATACTTATGGCCAAATTCTTGTGGTAGCATCATTGATGTAGTTGGGAAATCAATAATAGTAGCCTTTAATGGAAATATAGGTCCAACCTACATCTTTGAGGAATTAATAAATAGAATTGTAGATAGCTTGGGAACTTTCGAAAGAGTTTTATATTCTCTAATTTTTTCTTCATCCTTTCAAGAATATCCTCAATTTAATTGAAAGCACCCCCATATTAAGATTCCAAATTCTCTTATTCACTACATTCTCAATATACATCCATAATATTTTAAGTGTAATCCTCTACATATCATCATAATTTTTGTTCAAACCCTCATGTGTATGGTAGGAATGTTGAATACCACTTTTCCCTATCTGCTTCTCATTCAATGAATACTTGAAGATCATAGTCTCTATGGTTTGTAGTATCCATCTATAAGAACCTCAATATTTCATCCACTTTTTTAAACCCCACCCCTCCTTGATATAGAATCAAAATTATTTCAGTTAAATACCTATTGGAATGAAATTTAATTTCCTCAAAGCTTCTAAATAAGCTCTCGTGCCTACCAATGTCTAAGATAAAACATTTGGAGAGAAAATTGATCCATAACTATTGATAAAATAATGCTCCTTGGAAAAATAAACCAATCCCCCAATTATTCTATAAATTTATCTTAAGTTTAAATTGAAAAGACATTAATAACAATATGACTTCAACTAATAACATATTCTCGATGAAGCCTAACCTTTTCAACATAGGTGTAACAAAAAAAGGTCTTAAAATTTATAGAAAGATGTATGGAGATGATTTCTATCCAAATGTGTAGTCCAAAGTTGAATTGGATTTATATCTCCTTCTTCATCACATGAGAACGTATAATTAATAGTCATTTTTTTAATAAAATTCCCTAGCTATAACAAATAAGTTCAAAGAAAGCATAATAGTGAATAGTTATTGAATCTTTAATCATAAAGGATATTTGAGGTTCTAAAGCTTGATAAATCATTATTCAAGTAATTTTCCAAGAATTTCCCATAGTTAAACAATACATTGACATATGTATTCTAATTATTTTCACAAAGCAAAAGCATCCCTGAATTCATTTTTATTTTTGGTAACTTAGAGTGTCTCTAGATCAACAACCATGACCTTATTTTTAGTCAATCTAAGTTAGTTGAAACTAATCTTTGGTTCATTCCTCATGAGCCTCATGCATGGGCACAAATTTTGAGGTAGGTTTCTAGAACTTGTGGCCATTGTGTGTGTTTTCAATAGCTCAACATTATGTTCTACACTCAAGAGTTCATCCCCAACTTCATTTTTTAATCCATATTAGTGCCCAAGATTTGAAACATTCCCTAGTAAAACTCCTATAAATAATATTCAAATTGGTTGCTCTTACGGGCTCTAATTTTTCCTTAGGGATGAGCACCATTGGTTATCTCTTCTTCATTGGCTTAAATTTAGGCAAATTTATGAACCTATACAAATGGTATTCCTTTTAGATGACATGATTATATATTAGAAACTATGAAGGAACACACATAGATATTAGAAACTTCTTGGATCCTTCATACATTTTGCACTTGAATCTCAACAATTCTAGATGTCACAACAACATGAAAACATGATGAACTTTTGATGCACAAGCTCTCCCAAGTGACTTCAAGCTTGAATCTATCAATTTGGACATGATAATTTTTATAATTAGTTCTCTACCTCAAACTACGGATTCTATGATTTCATATAAAACTATAGTATTCATTAGTGTATAATAGGCTTTAATAAGAATTTGGTTGCTAAAAAGACAATATTTAACACAAAGAAGGTATATTTTCTATTAATGGCATCAAATTTGTATATGTAGAAGTTTCCTCAATTATTAAGTTGTTTGAAATTGAATTCTTAATCAAGAATTGACATATTTTAATAATAACTTTAAAATTTGAAGGCCAATGTATAATAAACAAAAAAAAACCAATGAGTAGTTTGATTTCCCAATAAGGGGCAATGAAAAACTATCTAATCATCTTGGTCCATATAAGCATAGATTTCTCTAGGTCAGATGATTCATTATAAATACTTATTGATGTTATGTATATCCCTCATTACATTTGTGATTTTGTCTCTTTGTGTGCATAGAGAAACCACACTATATATCCATTGAATCTCTCATAAATTGAAAGAATCCTCATGTCCCACCACATAGATTGATCAAGCCTATGGATTATGCATATAAGCCTTGAAATGTAATGCTTGGAAAATAATGATGCATTATAAATTGAAATACAAAATGAAAAATTTGCCACTCGATAGATATTAGTCATTGTCTAATCAGAAATAGCAATGACGTAAGGTATGAATAACACATACATAGAAGTAGGCTAGCCATATGGGTGACATGGGACAATAGGATTTTTACATCAAATATAGTGAAGTATAAATGATAGTAAACAACAATAATAATGACAAACACAAGACATGCTCAAATATAATAGTGAGTTCATAACAACTAAACCTAAGAAGCATGATGGTAAATTTAGCTATTTGGATAAATTTAGCTATTTTTAAATAAATGAGTGTCATGTAACAAAATAATTGTGAAACTTGATCAACATGATATATTAGTAGTCAAAAAATGAAAGTTAGGCAATTAATAATCAACAAAAATTAGCATATGCCCTAAATTATAACTCTAGTAGATGTTATAAATCAACTTCAAAAAGGGAAAAGGAAAATAATGGCTACATAGGCATGCATAAAAGCTTTATAGTATGGTTTGCCACTATGAAACTCATTATTTGAGGTCAAAAAATATATCCTAGAATGAAATGAAACAAATTTTGATCATTATTTGTAAGAGGCCAATAATAGCTCTTTCTCAAGGGAGTGTGCCTCTTACAACATAACAAGAACCACAATACTCTCTAGGAACATAAGCCACACATAGAAGATAGATTATAGACAAGAGTATGAAACAAATAGGACAAAGGAACACACTTTGAGCCATGAATATAATGATAGTCATGGTTGTGTTGATGTAGGTTTTAAAACACCAATTTATCAACAAGCTGTGAAACCTACAAGGTGGAACAACAAATATTGTTCCCCTACTTTAAAGATAGCTAGCCTCAAAAAATTTCATCACATATCCATAAATAATAGAATAAATATAAAAGTCTTACCAAAAACCCTCAATTGGAAATGAGATTTGACCAGTCCATTCACAAAGACTACATGGATATTAGAATAATCAAATATGAAAAGAACCCCACTTAGTGAGAATATAAATTATTAGCTAATATGCGTTTTCAATTCATTCAAAACTTTAAATATATGAGTGGAAAATGACCAATCATGTACATAAAACTCACAATTTTATGTATGTAATGTATTATCTTTCATGATTTGAAATTTATCATTAAGATCTTAATCTAACACCATAATCAAAAAATAGAAAATGGAAGGGGGGAGAGTAAAGGATTAAAGAAAAAAATAAAATCCAAATTTTTTCTCAATCCTCCTACACATCATTTTTTAAATGGACAAATTCAACCCAAACCCAACCTTTATTGGACTAGTTACCCAATCTTTGAAGGAATTGAATTATATAAGTGAAAGATAGACTTCCTTTTAAGCGATGTGGTCTAGATTATCACACAAGACACTTTACCAGCCACAAATTACAAGTGGTCCAAATCACATGTTAAATATATCAACATTTAATGAATTAAATGTATATAATTATTTGGAAATAAAAGAATTTTAGAGTTTGAAATCATGAAAACATGAAAAACCAAAAACGATGGAGCAAAATTTAATATATTGTATTAATTGAAATGTTTTTTCCATAGTTTCTAGTCTTTAACAATGAGCTTCAATCATATAAAAATAAGCACATTTGGATCTA
>VDFB02111904.1:0-18642 GCA_007258455.2 Sequoia sempervirens | reverse complement strand
CTTTAGTAAACTTACTTTTGTCTCTAGTCATATGATTTGAGTAACTACTGTCAATCACCCAATAGTCTTCATCTTGTCTAACACAAAAGGCAGTAATCAGAGCACCTTCCATCTCATCCTTCTTGTTCTCCAGACCACTTTCCCTTGCACATCTTCTAGAGTTTGTAGATACTGATTTATTCTCTAAGGCTAGAAACAAGCATTCATCATTATCACCCTCAAAATTAGATTCATCATAAAAAATTCCAGCATCTTCTCTAACATAGTACACTCTCTTGAACTTCTTATCCTTTTTTTCTTTATTGTCTATGCTCTTCTTGTCTACAAATCTATTTGGACATCTTGAAGCATAATGACCAATATTTCCACAACTAAAACATTTAAAGGGTAACATACCTTTGTACTTGTCGGTACCTTTCTTTAGCTTCCTTGCAAATTTTGTTCCAACTCCTTTGAACCTTCACTATCTAGATCATCTTTTGTATTAGTGGATTTGAAGGTTGTTTATGTTTTCTCCTTTTCTTTTCCAAATTTCCTCATTGCAAATGCAATCAAGGTGCCAAATAGCTATTCTTTAGTGAACTTTGTAGGATCATACACTTCCTCAATAGCTAAAACTTTATCACTGTAACTCTTTGATAGGTTCATCAAAATCTTCTCCATTACATCTTCATCTGACAAAGTACCACCTTGATATTTAACTTCATTTACTGCAATATCAACCCTCTAAAAATAGCTTGCAATATCTTCACCTTCTTCCATTTTCAAGTTCTCATATCTATGCTTAGCTGTTAGCTTCTTTGACAATTTGACTCTATCATTTTCTTCATAGATATCTTCCAACTTTTTCCAAAGTTCATAAGTAGTGCCCAAGGAAATGTTTTTTTTCTGCTCAGTCTTAGATAAAGCACTATAGATTGCATACCTTGCTTTTTCATTTTCCTCATAGGAAAAAATCTCATTTGCAAATGAAGGACCACTTGTCGGTGTAACATATTTTGTCTCAACAACTTTCCAAGTCTTGTAACCAAGACAAATCAAGTAACATCTCATCTTCACTTTCCAATCATTGTAATCAGATCCATAAAACATAGGGATTGGCAATTTGTGTGCCATTAGATCTACCTCAAGTGGTTAAGCTCTGATACCAATTGTTGAAAGGAACAATACAACTGAGAGGGGGGTTGAATCAATTGTCACCAATATCAATAAAAAATTCCAAACAATTATCAACTTCACATCCACTTTATTATGTTATTAAGTATGAACATAAAATACAAATAATAGAAATCAATATCAACACAAGAAATGCTAGATTTACGTGGAAAACCCAATAAGGGGAAAACCATAGTGAGGATTAACTCACAATATAAAGTAATAGCAAAACTGATTACAAAGAGGCTCACTGTCCAAGATAGCACTCACTATCTAGATACAAGGCTCACTGCCTACAGATAGGACTCGTTGTCCAATAGGGAGGCTCACTTCCTACAGATACAAAAGATAATAGAAAAATCCACCACAAAAAATTACACACATCCATAGCCTTGATCAGAAGATTGCAAGCACCATCAACTCACTGCTTTCAAGAGTCCAACACATTAAAGTACCGTTTCCTCAATTCACTTTTTTACACTCTTTCTTCTCACACTTGTGGCATATCTGATATATTCAATCCATAACATCTCGACTTGTATTTATACCATCTTCAACCTTAGAAACTTTCTCCAAGGTTGGCTACACATTCTTCATTTTACAAATTCAAATTAGGTCAGAAACTCAACATTCCCACAGTGGAAGAGAATGAGAGTGAACCAAACCAACACTTAACCAAGACCCAAAACAACATCTCAGATCAATCACACGCTTCCTTAATTGATACTTATCCTTCGCATGACGTTTAGACACTAGGTTAGCCAAACCTAATGAAAACACAAATGAACTTCGAAGTACATGCTTCCACAACAAGAGGATAACATGCATACCACATAACACACTTCACCAAACATTGGAACACATCTCAGATGGCTTCAGATTCATTTGCAACAAATGCAACAACCTTCATATACATAATACTTTCCATCAGTCCATTTGGATTGTACATAAACACATAATAACTCTGAAACTTGTCTTCCAGAGCACCAAACCATGAACACCTTTGATAGAAAATAGATGACACCATTTCAAGCATTCTTATAGATCCGCATGACTAGAAAAAAAACCAATGGAGGATTGCGGAATAGAAACATTTCTCCCAATCCACAGACAACAACTCTTCCAGACTAGTTCACACACCGGTGAACACAACTTTCACTCTTCATCAAACCAAAAATTGTAAATTAGGATATATCATCAATAGATGGCCATAAACAACACTTCAAATTTGCACAATCATAGTATCAACACAAAAGAAATGCAGAGCACAAACTGGAGCACATTCTAAACACACACACACAACTTTGTCTTCACTATTTCTGAAAAGCACTTGGTAACTCATCATATCAGCACACCTGCAACACCATAAGGATAGCTCCATGTACTCACAACATCTCTACAGTATCTCAACTATACATGCACAACTTGCAATCACTTGTTTCCTTTTTCTGCAACAACCTATACTATGTTGACATCAATGACAACATCAATGACAACACCACCATACTCATTCATACTTGCAACACATGATATGTGGTTATCAACACTAAAACTGATTAATCCTAGGAAATAATCCTCTTTTATCCCATGGTATTGATTTAGAATTAGATATATTTCCCCTACATTATATCTTGTAGGATGAAACTTTATTAAAGTTCATGATTATGGAAATTCAATACATTATAATCCATAAACAAGTACATTTACAATGACACTATATAAATTGAGTGTGTTCCTATATTTTCTCATTCATAATAGCTCAATTTAGACATTGTTAGAAAGTTTACCTTGTGCCACTTTATAATTTAGTGTAATTAAAAAACTTAGATCTATTCTCAATTTGTTTACAATTTCAAGAATGTGGGATAAAAACAAAAGTATAGTCTTACATTAAAATTAAATTAAATAATTAGCACCATTGTATAGTATGCTAAAAATACCATACTTAAAAAAATGGCTTATTGATTGGCATCTATAGGTTAAATTTATGTTCATTTAAAGCTGCAAAAATAATAAGAATATGGCTAATTCTTTGAGAAATTATGTTTTCTAAGAAACCATTTATCTTAAACAATATTGATTCCATAAATATGAATAACATGAAATTTTAGCCTATTTCAAAAAAGAGTGCAAAAAAGGTCCTTCGTTTGGCTGAGATATGACCTCCTTGAATTGGACTAATTCTAAAAAAAACATTGTTGAGGGGTCCCTATAGGTGGTGACATCTTAGTGGTAATCAAGTGGTTGATGATTAGTGCTAGTGGTGGAGGTGGAAGCTAGTCTAAGTAAAGCGTAGAAGTGGTGTGCTAAATTTCTATTGTGTTTTTAATTTTTTATTAAAATGTATTTTTTAGTTTCTTCTTACAAAAATAAAAATAAAAATAGAAAAAAGGTGGGTCCCAAGGCACTCATGACCCCTATGTAAGGTAGGGATGGGGCTAGGTATGCTTCAACTACCCATTTTAATTGGGGTAGGGGCTAGGTATCCTCTTCATACCCTACACACATAAGGGCATCAATCATACCCTAACACTATCCATTCAACTCCAAAATGATGTAAAAAGTAGTTGTTTGTGTGTGGCCAAAATTAAGCCCTTAAAAGAAATTTTAAAAAATACAAATGAAAACAAAAATAAATAAATCAAAGGTTTGTTTTGGGGTTTTTGGATGTGTGGATGTAATGGAAGCATCAAAATCAAACCAAGATGTCATAAAAGTGTCATTTACGAATTAAAGTATCCTGAAACCCTTGTTCTATAGATTTGAATGAGATCCTCTTCACCTTATGACTCTAATACCATGCAAGATTTATCTATTATGGAGACAATATTAGACAAGCCATTATCTAGATAAGTGAATCATATTATGAAATCCGATGTGTCATTCTAACAAATGAAAAAACATAAACAAAAATATGTGAAATAATAAATATTATATTCCACATTTGAATAAATTCAATGATATAGGCTTATTATTGAAATGTGAGCATGAAAGGAGTATTAATAAGAAATAATCAAAAGTATTCCTGCCACATAACAATTAGATGAGTCATCAAGTGAGTCACATTAAATTATATCAAGTATAACATGACTTGCTTAATATAAAATATTATTCCTATGAATGTCACACATGTGGGAAAGAAAATATCCTCACAATGTGACATGTGTACAAGTCAATACCTAAGAAAAATTGCCCTATGCGCAATACAACTAGAATATTAAAATAAATATTCAAATATATTTGCACTAATAGATATTTCTTACATTTGTGAATTTGACTTATAAAGAGGACACAAGTAGGTTGGTAAGATCTCTAGGCATGATCTTATTCACCTATTTCATTTCATTTATATCTAATATTTAAGGTAAAATTTACAAAAATCCACTATGAACTTTGTTAATCTTTCACTATCAATAATGTAATAAGTACTAACCTAAAGATGAAGTCTAATTAAGTTTAAAATGTGCAAATAAATTTGGTACTAGATGACTTTTAAATTTTAGTTCTTGCTAGTTTACAAGAGTTTCTAGGAGGTTACACTCTAGCATATTTGTAGGGAAATTTGGTGATTTATTGTTTATAGTCAAACCTTGTAAAAAATTGTCATTTCATATATTGATTCTAAATCTTCACCTACAATCCCAATGAGCTAGTATCTTGAGTAATAAACAAATTATAGGGTTATCCTTATGTACAAATTAATGTGTCCTTGTACTTTTAGTTATCTTTATTTGTATTGTATAATCTAAGGGAACACCCTCTCAGGTTTATAAAATTGTAAAGTATAGAAGAGTTACCCAATATTTTCGAGTGACACAAATTCATCTCTTTTTTATCATTAGCTTTATCTAAGCATCTTATTTAACATCCTTTAGGATGAACTATCTCAAATAATATAGAGTTATATTACTAGTGAATATTTTTGAAACATATAAAAAATAAAATTATTCAAAATATCCCTATCCCATCCTTTAGAGGAAAGACAAACTTACCAATTCTAATTTACCATCCTTTTTTCATATTTAAGAACTTATTATTGATTTTATTCCAAGCATAAGTTGGGTTTTCAACCACTATCTATGTAGTGTAAGGATTAGTGTTTAAAATTTTGTGATGTGATCCTAGGCTCTTATACAATATTATTAGCTCCTTTTCCTTGATTATTAAGAAGTAGTACTAGGAGTTAAATTATTCACTTTAGATTGGACTCTTTTAACACAAGTGGATCCATCAAGTGAGGATTTAGCCTTAAACTTCATATTTTCTTTATTTTTTGGTTTACATATGCTATATTTAGGTGAAAGGACTCACATTATGATTCCCAATCTAAGATTTCCATCTTATAACAAATTTGATATGTATGAGAAAATTTTATAGACTTGTTCATGGGTCTAAAGTGCTTTGATTTGAATTTGCAAAAAATGTCACTCTCTCATCCTAGACATTTCTCTTAGAAAGTTGCTCTACATTGGATTTTTTCTCAAGGGACAACTTATATTGCTAACATCTAGAAATTTTCTAGAGCCACTATTCTATTGTAGCTTTAAAATCCTTGAGATTCTACTATCTTTAATAATGAAGAGGTTTATAAGCAATTCAATATTCATGAGAAAGATAATGTGCTAACCTCTTTGTTCTTTCAAATCTAGGTGCATATTGAAAAAGCGGTTTTTCAATTTTATCAAGTTTCCAAGACCTTCTTAATCATAGGTAGAGCGCTCCACATATCATGAGAATAATTCCACCTAACAACCCATCCCAATGTTAGCTTCCCTTGCAACTATAACAAAGAATTTCACATTGTCATAATCATTTCTCTTTAGGCCCTCCTTCACAATAGAGAGGTAGGAGTTTGTCTACACATAATAAGACTATCTCATGGCCATTTAGATAAGTAACTCTATCCTACATTAGTTTTTATTCAAGAGCTATTGTGTCTTTCTCACATACGTGGGGAATGTTCTTTCCCTTTCTTATTTAGAATTCTTAGGATTGCTAGATGATTCCATATCCTTCCTTAGGCGAGCCCTCTTATTGGGCTAATCCTTATCCGTAGGATGATTTACCACCTCCCTTTTGTGAGGTGGCTTCTTCTTAATGGCTTTGTGAATGTTTATATATTTACAACACTTTGATTTATAATATATTGTAATGTCTTAAACTATACATAAAAGCTATCCAACCTTTATCATAAACCTTCACATAAAATCTCTTAATTTTATTATAATATAATAAATTGTTTCAAAAAAAATAGTATGTGCAACATACAAATTTTAACCTAGAAAATTGAGACATTGACTAATGGAAGAAGTCTACGAAAAATATAGTATTTTCTATCCCAATCCTCATTATTTTTTAAAGAACTTGAATAGTGGCTATATTTTGATTTAAGCAAGACTAACAAGCGATCAAATATATTTGTATGCATCTTTGTAGGTAAGTTAGTAGACCTTTCCACTTACATCTCAAGATAAAGATGCACTCATTATTTATGAGGTTACAAATACTTAGTCTACTTAAACACCATTTAATTTAATGATCAAAAAGTCAATAAAAGATTTACCCTCCATCCACTTCAAAATATATTAAATATTTGTCCTCTTTTTATAGATCAACCTTTAAATATTGAAACTTAATGATCTTTAAAAATAACCACAACCAATACAATTCAAAAAACTATAAAATATTTAAGTGAGGCCATCTTTATCACCCATATAACTAGGAATAAGATTATACAATATTACTTGTTATGCTTTGTTTAAGGGAAACCAATTATGAGAGGAATCAGTCAATGTTGCTTAAAAGAAGATCAATACCATCCAAAAAGTATAATAAGCAAAAGGTGAGAATTAAATATTTTCTATAGGTTTTGGGCCTTCTCTCCAACGTATGGGGAAGTATTTTGGTGCAGTTCACTGACTCCACTATGCATATTAAACCAGATGATGACTGCTTTAATGTTAAAAAGTTGGGGTGTCAATTGTGTCATTATTGCAATTATAGCAAATGATACATTATACTCTCCAAAGTGAATCACATTTGTAGTAAAATAAAAAGGTTAATTGATTGTTAAGCAAGTTTTAGTATTCAGTTCTAGAAGGTTATAATTTGATGTTTAAGATTTCATCTTTTAAGATTTTTTTTTTAATAATAGACTTATTTTTATAATCATTTAGTTTAATAGTCAAAGATAAGTTTTGGTTGATAATTATTTATTATTTTTGATAATGATGATATGTTAAATTATTTTTGATTATTTAATCATTAAAGAATATGATGTTTAAATAGAATTTTCTTGAAAATCACAATAATATGGTAAAAAATAAATTTTGTTCAACTGATATATTTCAATTTTATTCTTAGTGGAAATAATGTCCGTGGGAAATTATATGTATTTATATAAACATACACAATTGAATGAATTTTGCAAAGATAAAAATAATAGGTTGAAAAATTAAACTATTTTGTTGGTCAATTATTTTAATGTATGGCTTTCAATAACATAAGAGTATGTATAATTACATTTCTCTTTCTGCATTGGCATTGCATCCTAATGATGGATCATGGAGTATGATCCAAAACGTTGATGTAAGAATTTCTCACACAATTTTAATCCAAAAATATTAACACACTATTATTATGGACTGTAGAAATTTCATGATTTTAATAATTACATTTTTCAAGTGGTTTTCTATATTTTGATATATTTTGAACAATAAGTACTCAATTGAAGTTGGTTGTCTATAAGTAAATGGTTCTTTTCTTGACAGACATTTTAGTAGACTCGTTTTTACCATCATATAGTTCAATGGGCAAAAGTAAATTTTGATCAATAAAAGTAAGAAAATTATTTACCATCTTTTAGTAGGGATGAGGTGTTAAATTACTATTGTTTGTATGACAATTGAAGAGTGTGATTTTTAAAGTAGAGTGGTTCAAGTGGAGTTTATTTTCTTCCACAATTTTCATCTTATACTAGAATCCTCTTGAAAATCACAATATTAAGATAAAGTAGGATCAATTTTATCTAATTGATATGTTGTAATTTCAATTTTAATTAAAATAAAATTGCCTTAAAATTGTATATATTTACATATATACATAGTTAAATAAATTTTTCTTAGATGAAAAATAACATTAATTTTTTTTTTTTTAGCTAAACCAACTATAATATATGAATAATATATTTTTAAGTGGTTTTCTATTTATTGAAAATATTGCCAAATTAAACAAAAATGCTCAGTTGAGATTTGTTATCTAAGATAATGATGACTGAGTATTGTGAATGTAAAGTTGGATCTTGATTAACAAGTTGCAATAATGAATTTTGAATCTCATCTAAGATTTCCATACCATGTAAATATTGTGTGTGCATGCAGCGAAAAACTCAAAATTTATTTTAAGAAAAATTTATCCAAGAATTTTTTTTAATCATAAATATCAAATGTAGCTGGACTTTCTAAAAAAATCTATGGTTATTGAGTCCAAGAACTCTTAATTACATCATTTGAGAATAAATGTAAAATATTATTTGAAATATTATTTTTGAAAATGAAAATAATGTTTTGAACTGAGAGCTCAACAAGGATATAAGATAAATCTTTAAGAAATTTAATGTATAAAAAAGTATAAAGATTTGATTATCTTTTTATATTAATTACTATTCACAAGGTCGAAATGGATATCCATTTTTCTTAATTATTTTTTGGCAATTTTATGTTTTCAAAATGGATATTTGTTTCCTAGAAGTATTTTAATTAATTTTATGCTTTTCAAAATGGATATCCATTTTGAAAAGCACAAAAAAATAGACTTCAATAAAATGGGCATAATTTTTGTGTTACTTATTAAAATTTTGATTTTTTATATGCGTTGGAAAGGTGATTGAGAGATCTACACAATGGATAAGATAATTTTGATATATCGTTCACCAAAGATTAATTATAATAATTTTAATTTCCTCAAATTTTAAAATTTTAAATGCTCATAATTCTTGCATACAAAGTCTTTTGTTCATGCTTTTCTTTGCAATAATCATCCCAAAAGACTTGAAAAATCAAAGAAGTAATAAATAATAAAACCTTTAGATTATGTATTAAGGAGAGTAAAAAAATTGTATAAATCATCATAGTGTAAGGAAGCTAAGGCAACGAAACAACTTCTTACACTAATCTTGAGATGAGGATGATGCAAAAGTTTACAAATATTTTCAACAATTATAGAAACTTAAACAAAAATAAACATAAATATCATGCATACATAACATAGTGATCTATGTAGGGAAAACCTTTTCGGAAGAAAAACCCCACACTCCAAAAGTCATCGAATATATTATTCAAAAATCACAAATATTACAATATACTTGCAATGTAAGCTTCTCACATGAGTATCACCAATCGAAGATCCATAGGAAAAATGACCACTATTAGACTCTCACAATACATCCAATATATGACTTAAATACAATGCCCTCATAAAATAGGGTTACCTTCTAGGGCAAGTCAAATCAACAAAATATCTATTGTCAGATTTGAGACCTAATGATGAATGGTCCAAATTTACAATAATAAAATATACACAAAATTTGGCTTTCAGGGGTATTTCCCCCAAGCCCCCATTGGAGCGTACAACCCTTGGACCCTTGTCAAGGGATGGTCCCCCAGACTCCTCGCAGGGGTACCCCCTACACCCTTCCCCTCCTCCCCTTGCTTACCTATCCACAATACCTTATGTAATTATAAGGTTGAGACACATTTTCCAAACACATAAAATGCTTCCTTGTTATCTTTGATCCTATGTGCACCTTTTCCCAACTTGAACTAGGATAACATGTATCTCTCTCTCCCTCTCCCCCTCTATATATTTAGCTATCTCTCCCATTTTCTTACTTAACTCTATCTATATATCTCCCTCTCTCTTTCCCTCTTTGCCTATCTTTCTCTTCCTCTATATCTTTCTTAGGTTATATATATCTCTACATATCTCTCCCTCTTTCTATCTCTGTCTCCTATCTCTCTCCCTCTATTTGTATCACTCCCTCTTTTTATATCTCTCCATTTCTCACCTCTCTCCTCTCTCTCTCTCTCCCCACCTCTCACTCTCTCTATCTATTTATATAATCTTCCTCTCCATCAAGTTATCTCCATATCTCTCTCTCACACACAATTTATCCTTCCCTCTCTATATCTCTATCTATCCACCTCCCCCTATCTCTCTATACCTCTCTCTATTACATGTCTCACTCTTTCCCTCACTAGATCTATATCTCCCCATTTCTCACTTTATTTCTATTCATATCTCATTATCTCTACCCATCTCTCTCTCCCCCTTTTTATCCATATATTTCTCTACCTCTATCTCCCTATCCCTCTCTATCTCCCTCTAGCATTATCTCTCCCTCTATATATTGATCTATCTCTCCCCCTCTTCTTTCTCTGCCTCTATGTATGTATCTCTCCTTTTCTATACCTCTCTCTCTCTCTCTCTCTCTCTTTCTACCCCCTCTCTATCTATCCCCCACTCTCCCTACCTCCTCTATCTCCCCTCTATATCTCTCCCTCTCTATCTCTATTTCTCTCTCTATCACTAGAGATGGGAGATAAAGAGAAATAGAGATAGAGAGAGAAGGTGGGAGGGATAGAGGGAGAGGTAGGTATAGAGAGGGAGGGTGAGGGGATGTAGAGAGATGTATATAGGGAAGGATATAGATAGGTAAGGTGGGAGGGATAGAGGGAGAGTTAAGTAGAGAGAGAAGGTGAGGGGAGATAGAGAGTAGAGAGGAAAGGAGAGAGAGGGATATAGAGAGAGGGAGAGGGAGAGGGATAGATATAGAGACAAGGGGGAGGAGAGGGAAGGAGAGGTAAGTAATGAGAGAGGTAGGGTGGGAGAGATAAAGGGAGAAGTAGGTAGAGAGAGAGGGTGAGTGGAGATAGAGAGAAGTATAGAGGGAAGGTGAGAGAGGGGTAGAGAGGAGAGAGAAGGTGAAGAGAGATATAGAGATATCTAAAGGGAGAGAGGGGGAATGAGGGAGGGATGGAGTGAGATGTAGGTAGAGAAAAAATAGAGAGGGAAGATAGAGAGAAGTAGAGAGGGAGGGGGGAATGGATAGGTAGGTAAACAAAGAGCAAGATGGATATGGGAGATAAAGAGAAGTAGAGATAGAGAGAGGTAATATTGTCACCCTCCATCTCTCTACCTACCTCTCCCTCTATCCCTCCCACCTTACCTCTCTCTTTAACTCTACTTCTCTTTATCTCACATCTACATCTTCCTCTTTGTCTACCTACCTCTCCATATATCTCTCCCACCTGTTGATGAGTGTTTTTATACTTCAGAACACATACAAAGTAGCTAGGTACCCTACTTCTTGAAAGGTAATCTTTCCTAAAAAATCTTCATAAAAATAACCCCAAGGCTTCATATGTCAGGTCTTGAATTTTAAAAAATGACTAAGTGGTTAATGTTATGTTGGTTTCACAAAGGGAATTCATGGTTCAACTAAAAATTGCAAGCTTCTGAAATAAGGGTTTTGTAAATTCTAAAAATTTGGTACAAACCCTAAATATATTTCTAAATTTATAATCTGAAAATAACTTCTATCATCAAATATGACAATTTTATGATGCTTTTCCTCCTAAAACTAACCAAAATTTCTAAATAAAGATAAAAAGATTAGGATTTGGAGAGATCCTAAATCTAAAACCTAAGGAAAATCACAATAATGACTAATGTTGTAGATAGAAAGATCCCCATAAAGCATATTCCCGCTTAATCAATGTTAAACCTACAACGATATAGAAATAGTGCAATCTTCAAAGGAAATCTTCACATTTTTAGATCATAAACATTTGCACATATACCCAATTACTGGCATAACATGCTCAAACACCCACAATTGAGAAATGGTATGAGAAATAGAAACAAACCACAAATGGTATGAGAAATAGATTCATCCAATATCTTCAAGACTGGTCATTAACATGAATGAAATGAAACTGAACAACTGGAAATAAAATTAGAATTAGGAACCATGCAATATTCAGAAGAAAAAAGAATAGAACACCACAATTCAATGTCTTTTCCTTGTATTAACTTCAAAATATCTTTACAACAATTCTAGATCAACCCTTTACAATGAGGGAAAACCTCATATTTATAGACTTTCAGAATACAACTTAGGGTTTGAGATCAACTTAAAATCAATGGCCAAAATCTATTCCTATGGGCGGTTTGCATTAGGGTGACTAACACAGGTCAATCCATTTAATTTAAATATATATGTTTCTAATAAAAACACATATATCACAAAGATCAAGATAACCAGTTGGGTCATGGGGATTTTGCAAATAAAAATAAATATTGGTAGAAAACTCAAGGTCGATCCTCATCAAAAGTTTCTCTCCCTATTTGTTCCCTTTTGACATATTCCTATAATCTTTATTACACAACATTTAATTCTTCTGGGATAGGTGTAGGAATAATGGTGATCCTATGGGACATGGATGCCATCTCAGCTTAAAAATACTTAAGTATTTTCATTTAATTTGGTTGGGAATCTTGGAACTTGTGCATGAAACTTATATAAATTGTTGCATCCTCCAAATGGTCTTCTATAACGACAACATCAGTTACACGAGTAAAACTATCCTTCCACCATTGCTTTAGGATATTGATCTTCATGTTCTCCTTTGCAACCTTCTTTCCTATCATTGCTTCTAAAAATATAATGCAACCTATAGAAATTTCATGCTAATCCTTTTCTATTCTTTTACTGTCTGCTAAGGCCCTATCCATTATTTTCCTTCTAAATTTGAAGGATTGGAGCCACGACAGGCTCATTAACTTTATCTTTAGAAATTAAATTTTGTTTCACCAAAATCTATTCTGGCACATTAGTTAGCATCGTTAATATTACCACAATTTTGTCATTAAAGGCTTTACAAATGGCAGTTAGTTATTGTATTTTCTAAAAACAAACTAAACATCTATTGTAAACCTACACAATCTCATCTAAAATAGGAATTCCTTTATCGAATACCCCTACAATCCACTTTTGAGTAACTTGAGCGGAAAATTTCATCTTTCCCAATTCATCCACAACCTCCTTGGAAAACACTCTTGGTGGGGCATAAGGACCAACATCATTTTGTATAAGACTTACTCAGTGCTTGATATAGCTTTGAAGCTCTTCTACCCATTCTTTTAATTCTTCCTTGGACTTCACTTCCTTCTCCAGTCTACGTATAATGGTTTCTATAGATTCTCTTAATTCATGGACCTCTGCCTTCTTACAAGTTGGTCCCAAATTTATTGAATAAATATTATAATTATCGGGAGCAATGCCTCCCTTGGCCTTATTAGCATTTGGGGTGGCAATGTGCACAACCTTGTTATTTGATTCATCCCTTACAGTTTTTTAATATACCTTGGCCCTTTTCTTTTCCTTGGGCTTATTTATATTAACCAAAAATTTATCTAAATTTGGAGTCACCATTTCTAATATAGGTTTCACCTAGAGCTAATCCTTTAACCAGTTAGGGGCAGTAGACTTTTCAACATTAGGATCCTCCTCTTACTCTTCATTACCCTGCATCCCTTGAGTTTCTTGTTTTATATTTTCTTCCATTTCATCATGTTATTCTAGTTGATCTCTTTGCAACTCTTGCTACTATTGTTGTTCTCCTACATTCTCAGTATCAATATCTTACATATGCACTTCATGGTCAGCAAGGACCTCCTCAACATCCTTTTTTTGCTTAATGTTGAACTCTACTAATGGAAGCACTAAATCCAAAGGTTGGTTATCACTAGGCTTCTCCATTATAGACTCCTCTTGATGCATTTCTTCTTCATGTTGCTCAGGGGATGTTTCAATAGTTTCACCTAGGGTGGATGATTCTTTTTGGGTAGCCTCCTCAAGCTCTTTTACAAACCTATTCAAATTTTCCAAATTTGGGAATGGAATTCCATTACTTAGAGAATATTTTATTTGATACACCACATGAGGCTTCTCCCCTGAACTCTCCACATTGATTTCTTCATATTTTGTTTCTCCCTTTGTTGGTGAAGTGGTAGGAATAATTGGAATTGAATATGTATCTTGTGTATCTTCACCTTGAGCAACAAAAGGAAATTCCTCTTCTTGTGTTGTGGTGGTTGATGGGAGTGTTTGATCTTAAGGAGGAGCTTGATCAACTGAGGAGGAGGCACACTTCTTTGCTTTTCCTTTTTCAAGCTTCCTCCTAAGAGGCTCCTCAGTAGACGTCCTCGTTATATTCCTCCTCTTCTTCTATGTTGGTTTTATCTTGGAGATCCTTTGTCCTCTTCCCCTAACTCTTTTTACTTCAATATGTCCGTCTTCTAATTCTTCTTCTTCAACATCATGAATTTCAACTTCTTCTCCTTCTAGTTCTTACTCTTCTTTTGATGATTGGGATTCAAGATCCCCCATTAAGTCATATGATGGTTTATCTCCATTATCCTTCAAATCCATTTTCTTATAATTAGACCATAATCTAGTGTATCTTAACACCAAAGTCATTACTTCATCAAGTTTAGTGATTTCTTCCTTTGACCAGTCTATAGGAGCAATTGGTTTATCTTTAACTTTAACATAATCATAATATTATATCAAATCTTCATCATCATCAATTTGATCTGCAATATTAAATGGCTTGTAAAGCCTGATCATTTCAACTAAAAGTATGGAATATATCTTCTTCAACACCTCAAATTCATCCCTACAATTATCACAATAATCTTCTATGTGTGGCTTATGCCTGGATGACCTATTTGCAACTTTAATTTCTACTCCATAGGGATTAAAGTTCTTTCTTTTTGTGTGATTTTTCAAATGAAAGAATTTTAATTCTACTTTTGAGTTGAATGCACTTGGAAAGGTAGGACAAGCCTCAAAACCATCAATTCTTACTAGGAATTCATTTCCCATTCCTATTTTATGTATGGCCTTTAGAATTTTTTCGAAAGCTACCAACTATCTTGTGACCTCTAACAATACCATTAGATTATCAATTAGGTACCTAGGTAGCCTAGATGGTTTATTTGAGAAACCTTGTATTCATAAGAAAACTTTTGAAATTGAATGAACCAGGAGCCATATTTCTTCACCAAATCCAAAGCTTTAGGTGATAACCTTATGTGCAAAGCTCCTTGCAGAATTCTTACAATGTACATTAAGATGGCATCATTCACCCTCTTGTAATGAGAGGTGTTGGACAGGTGCAACTGTGGATAACAATCATATACTTTGAACTTTCCGAGCTCATTTCCCACCACTCCTTTGCAAGTCGGCCCTCTGTATTTTAAATTTATAGCTAAAATATATACTACATAGGAGGTCATCATGAAATTTCTAGTCTTCTCTACCTCCTTGAGTTGCTTATCAATATTGTTTCTTAAAATTCAAGGCCAATGGAAATTCTTCCCTTTATCAATTTCTTCAATCACATAGAACATCTAGTCCTCAAATTGGGTAGCCTTCTCTAAGCCCATGATTTTTATTACAATGTCACCATATCCTTGGCATGTTCATCATGAAAATCACTTTTATATAAAAATTTTAGGCAATTTTGAAAATGTTGCCTTGTCTTGCTAGCCCACTTGACATTTATAATTTTAAGGCATTTTTTCTGGCCTATCTAAATATAATTTATTTGCATCTTCTAGTGTAAACATTGTCATCTTTGAATGAGAAGGAATTTCAAATGCCTCTACTAAGGATTCTTCTATGAAGTTAGCCATGATCTTGCCCTCTAGGCCAATGACTCTCATTTGGTGATTTTTGTAATTTCTAGCACACTCAATGATTAGCTCAAGACATTGAACTGTTAGAGGAAACCTTGCCGCTTGAGCAATCCCATTCTTAACCATATTTGTGTCCATCTCTACTGGGTTGGGTCCATACATCCTTTTCCTAGAATCCTCAAGGTCCACATGACCTAGGTTGGTGTCTCCTACATTTTCCCAATATGATGCAATCTTTATCTTCAGAAGGAATCCTTTAAAATCATACTTCATTTGTGTAGTCCTTGAAAGCTTTTCCTTCTCACCTTTCCTGCTTGTTTGTCCCCTTTTCCTACTTGCTTGCTTGTTTCAGCCTACATTTGTTAGCAAAGATAGCCTAAATTATATTCCTCCTCTTCTTCTATGTTGGTTTTATGTTGGAGATTCTTTGTCCTCTTCCTCTAGCTCTTTTTACTTCAATATGTTTGTCTTCTGATTCTTCTTCTTCAACATCATGGATTTCAACTTCTTCTCCTTCTGGTTCTTGCTCTTCTTTTGATGACTGGGATTCAAGATCCCGCATTAATTCATATGATAGTTTATTTCCATTATCCTTCAAGTCCATTGTCTTATAATTAGACCATAATCTAGTGTATCTCAACATAATCTAGTGTATCTCAACAGCTTAAATAGTGGCTATATTTTGATTTAAGCAAGACTAACAAGCAATCAAATATATTTGTATGCATCTTTGTAGGTAAGTTAGTAGACCTTTCCACTTACATCTCAAGATAAAGATGCACTCATTATTTATGAGGTTACAAATAATTAGTCTACTTAAACACCATTTAATTTAATGATAAAAAAGTCAACAAAAAATTTACACTCCATCCACTTCAAAATATATTAAAGATTTATCCTCTTTTTATAGATCAACCTTTAAATATTGAACTTAATGGTCTTTAAAAATAACCACAACCAATACAATTTAAAAACTATAAAATATTTAAGTGAGGCCATCTTTATCACCCATATAACTAGGAATAAGATTATACAATATTACTTGTTATGCTTTGTTTAAGGGAAACCAATTATGAGAGGAATCAATCAATGTTGTTAAAAAGACGATCAATACCATCCAAAAAGTATAATAAGCAAAAGGTGAGAATTAAATATTTTGTATAGGTTTTGGGCCTTCTCTCCAACGTATGGGGAAATATTTTGGTGCAGTTCACCGACTCCACTATGCATATTAAACCAGATGATGACTGCTTTAATGTTAAAAAGTTGGGGTGTCAATTGGGTCATTATTGCAATTATAGCAAATGATACATTATACTCTCCAAAGCGAATCACATTTGTAGTAAAATAAAAAGGTTAATTGATTGTTAAGCAAGTTTTAGTATTCAGTTCTAGAAGGTTATAATTTGATGTTTAAGATTTCATCTTTTAAGATTTTTTTTTTAATAATAGATTTATTTTTATAATCATTTAGTTTAATAGTCAAAGATAAGTATTGGTTGATAATTATTTATTATTTTTGATAGTGATGATATGTTAAATTATTTTTTATTATTTAATCATTGAAGAATATGATGTTTAAATAGAATTTTCTTGAAAATCACAATATTATGGTAAAAAATAAATTTTGTCCAACTGATATATTTCAATTTTATTCTTAGTGGAAATAATGTTCGTGGGAAATTATATGTATTTATATGAACATACACAATTGAATGAATTTTGCATAGATAAAAATAATAGGTTGAAAAATTAAACTATTTTGTTGGTCAATCATTTTAATGTATGACTTTCAATAACATAAGAGTATGTATAATTACATTTCTCTTTCTGCATTGACATTGCATCCTGATCCGAAATGTTGATGTAAGAATTTCTCACACAATTTTAATCTAGAAATATTAACACACTATTATTATGGACTGTAGAAACTTCATGATTTAAATAATTACATTTTTCAAGTGGTTTTCTATATTTTGATATTTTTTGAACAATAAGTACTCAATTGAAGTTGGTTGTCTGTAAGTAAATGGTTCTTTTCTTGACAAACATTTTAGTAGACTCGCTTTTACCATCATATAGTTCAATGGGAAAAAGTAAATTTTGATCAATAAAAGTAAGACAATTATTTACCATCTTTTAGTAGGGATGAGGTGTTAAATTACTATTGTTTGTTTGACAATTGAAGAGTGATTTTTAAAGTAGAGTGGTTCAAGTGGAGTTTATTTTCTTCCACAATTTTCATCTTATACTAGAATCCTCTTGAAAATCATAATATTAAGATAAAGTAGGATCAATTTTATCTAATTGATATGTTGTAATTTCAATTTTTATTAAAATAAAGTTGACTTCAAATTTTATATATTTACATATATATACATACTAAAATGATTTTTTCTTAGAAAATAACTTTTTTTAGCTAAACCAACTATAATATATATGAGTAATATATTTTTTAAGTGGTTTTCTATTTATTGAAAATATTGCCAAATTAAACAAAAATGCTCAGTTGAGATTTGTTATCTAAGATAATGATGACTGAGTATTGTGAATGTAAAGTTGGATCTTGATTAACAAGTTGCAATAATGAATTTTGAATCTCATCTAAGATTTCCATACCATGTAAATATTGTGTGTGCATGCAGCGAAAAACTCAAAATTTATTCTAAGACAAATTTATCCAAGAATTCTTTTTAATCATAAATATCAAATGTAGCTGGACTT
>VDFB02111903.1:0-22229 GCA_007258455.2 Sequoia sempervirens | reverse complement strand
GAGTTTGTACACCCATTGTTCAACTCTCATCCTTGCTACTAAAAATGCACTTGTTGGGTGCCTCAATGGAGCTGTTCTGAACATAGCCACAAGGAATCTTCTATATATAAATCTTGACATACTAGAAGAAAAACCATTGATCAAAAGAGGATATATTGATCCACCTACTATTGAGGCCCCTCGAGTAGTCCCTCAAAAGTTTTCTTTGGGAAATGGGAGAGTCACAATTGCATATATGTTCAACCACTGCCTTGGCTTGCCAAAGACTTTGCAAGCTACTCTCAAGGAAATAGTAATTTTTTTAAAAATTGATGCACTTTGTTATGTTGCATGCCCGTTGGAGGTGAATGGTAGGCAATGCAAGAAAAAGTGTGAACAATTTGAGCAAAATACATGGTTGTGCCCAAAATGCTAGAGAAAAATAGCTAACTATAACTTTTGATATTTATTGCAACTAAAGATCGAAGAACACACAAGTGAGCTTTGGGAAACTGCTTTTGATGAGGCTACAACAAGCCTATTAAAAATTTCAACAAAATAGCTTTACATGTTGCAATATAAGTCTATCGCTGAAATGAGTGTTGAGTTTGTTATCAATGATGTCAGCTACACATCATTTTTTTTCACTGTTCTAATAAAAAATCAAACTTATAATTCAAAAACAAGACTGAAAACAACAATAATGAAGGTTGCAAAGCTTAACTTTGAAGCTGAGTGCAAGCTCTTACTATCAGATTTGTCTACCATTTCTCCTACCATGCAATAGTCTCTAGAGATAGTTGGCGTACTGCCTTGAACACCAAAACAACCATGGATAATTGTGACTTTGCATATTTCTTATAGTTCATGTTGGCTAGACATTTAGTTTTTTTTGTTCCCTCACACTGCTTGTCACATCAAAAGGACCTTTCCTTTCTACTATTATTGCTTTGTTGTTTGTTTGAGTGGTTACATATTAAGACAATGAAGTATAACTTATAATGTTTAAGTAAAAAAGATTCAGTTGTTTTCTTTTCTATTATTCATGTTGCTTATAATTTCATTACGTTTTAAGTGTATATTTCTGATTTAATTTTATACTATTTATTTAGATAGAGTTCTCCTTTTTAGGAGATGTATCACTATCTACATCTGCTCATATATCTACTTGTGAACATAGTTGTATGTATGTGTACATTTACGTATGCATATAGATAAATATACATGCATGCAATTGAGATTTCCCTGTGTTATACAACTTCATGGTACATATGTGTGTAGATATTTGTTCATGTGTTGGATATCTATGCATATATGCATACATAATTCAATATTTACAACTATCTATGAGTTGTTTTAAAGAGAATGTTGTTTTCATCTTGTTTATAATGTTCTTAGTGCATAGAATATCTTGAAAGAGTTCTATGTAGATATATGTGTCTATGATGTATTTGTCTATGTAACTATCATGTCTGGGTATCCATCTAATGCTTTCCAAGTGTTCTTGCTACTGCTTTGCAATCCCTAATGATAGTTCCATGTTGGATGTGGATGTCATATGGTTCTTGGCTATAATGTCATGTATGTTATGTAGCTCAATCCACAACCTAGTGTTGAACAATGCATCATTGAAACTACCGCAAACTACTCAATTAGTTTGGTGAGTTTTAAATGTAAAGTATTACTACAACCATTAGCAATATATGTAGCACATACATGAGCCAATATTCACATGGTAAGCTATGCAAAGTGACACTTGTTTCCTCAGTGCATGCAAATCAAATAGCTCAAATTATACAAGTTGCCTTGTTTTCTATAAGGGAGAGTTGATTGTTGTTCTCTAACTTAGGGTATATTTTTCTCTTTTTGGTTAGGTTGTATTGGGAGAGACTATATATTTTATTCAAACCAATATTTTTTCATTCATGGATCGGCTTTTGCAGTGCGTCCCCTGTGATAAATTTTTGCTAGTGCTTCTCTTCAAAAATAAGCTAGCGGTTTGCATGGGCTTCTCAACATGAATTTCTTTCTATGCTTCTTTGTATGGCCTCGATTTTATGGCTATGTTTGCAACAGAATAAAATTCTCAACATAATCTAATTTTCTTTATGTGGTTTGTTGCTCTCTACCCTAGGTTTTTTTTACCCATTGGTTTGCCAGTCCCAATTATTTTGTGCTTTGTGCAATCAACAATGCGTATATATGTGCCTCTTCAGAAAGTATTGGATTTGTCCCAAAGGTTAGGCATACAGAAACATTGCATCGAATAGTAAGGAACTAAATTGCTCACTTGAACTGTGTAGACCTACCTTTGTATTTTGCTAGAAAATGAAGGATACATACCAACAATTACAGTGCACTGTAAATCAAACAAGATGATCTTCTCCAAAAAAACTGTTCATTATCATCATCATCAAAAGTTTCTCTTTTTTATGGTAAGTGAATTTCTTCTACTTTCCTCTTCACCTCTATGCATATAGAATGGACACCCTCTCTAAATTCACTTCATTATCATTTTTTATATGTAACATGTAATTGTATTATTACATATATTTTGCTTATAAATTATATATCCACTTAAATTTTGTGTTTTAGATATGGCTTGCCGATAAAACATGTTTGTAGTACCAAAGTTCACAATTTTCTTTTGTGTAGGTTTATCCCACTGAAATGATTTTAAATTACAGCTACATTGTATTCGTATACAAGATGTAGGGCTCTACAAAAATGCTAAATGGCTTTAAAATTCCACATTCATATGTTGTACGACTTTCCCCTATATTCCATCTATATACAGTGTAAACCTACAGATCTTTTTTTCCATTTCTCATTTCCCAACTCCATGTCAAATTATAAAAAAATGTATAACGTTGATTTACACTAAACAAATTTCCTCAGGTGCCAAATCATTTCCTTCAACGTTCACTAAAGTGGTGGAAAATTAGTGTTATTGCTCGGGGGTTTGGCCATATCCAATGATGCTCCATAACTTGATATGGTAGGGTGGACAACAAGATTCCTTTTCTGTGTCCATACTCCAATCCATTCCGCGCACAAGGCATTTGTAGATTTTATTTACTTACTTTGTTGTACTGCAACTCCATTACATCTCATTTGTAATTACTTCTATAATTCTTTATATTTGTTCATTTATTTATTGTCTACCAACCAAAACAATTGTCCTTTGTAGGCCTTTTCATGCGATTAGATCTTGTATTGAGTCATTGGCGGCTGAAACATTGCTCTCACCATTGATCATAGTGGTGGATAGTTTATTCTCTTTCTTGGGGGTTTGATGAGAGTGCACGATGCTCCACGAGCCAATATGGTAGGTGGAAATCAAGCCTTGTTTTGTTTTTTTCATACTATGTTCTACCACACACACTAGGTATGTCTAAATTATAATCACTCCATTCATCCAATTTCAAGTAGAGAGAAAATTATGTATTATAAAATATACACTTTTGATATATTTTGATTTACATATCGTCTATCAATAAAAAATGATCACTAGACTAGAATTCACACTTCGTATATACATAGGCTGTATATGGTTTAACCTTTGCACTAAAAGTTTTGCATAGGACTATAGCTATGAGTTTTAGCTTTCTACTGTGATGGCTGTAATGGAATAAAATAGTTAATGTGGGTATGTGCAGGATCATAATGGGCCAAAAAGTGGCAATATGATGGGTATGTGGTTGACGACAATTTTTTAACCCAAAATTGATGAAACAAAAAAGGGTTTTTAAAGGCGATTCTTAGCTTTCCACCAATATAAATTATGCTTTATTTTGAATTTAATAAGTAATTATTATTCATTTTCTATTCAAATTATGACTAAAGTCCTAATTGATAGGTTGGATTTAAAAACATCTATAGCTTTCTAAATGGTATCACATTTTTTGAATCCAAAATATGCATCACACCTGCTCTTAATAATTATAGGATTAAAAAAAAAAAAAAGAAAAAACAATTTCATGAAGTTCCTCAATTCAAGTTAAGGTGGTTAGACACATATGAATTTTTATATTTTTAAAAAGTTGTGTAATAACAAATTCATAATTAATTATTTACTTGGAAAAAAATTACAAAAAAATATGCATCAACAAGACGCAAAATATCCTACCTATATGTAAAATATTATAAAAATATTAATATTTTATTGTGGTTAGGTGGTTAGACGACACTTCTACCTATTTTCCCAAATTTAAGTACTCATTGCATTGAAATTTCCAAAAATTCCCCAATTAAAATAAAGTTTTTCTTTTAAACAAACCCAAAGAGTTTAGAAACCACATTCACCTTTCTACAAAATTTATTATTTACTATTTTAAAACAATATAGACAACTTTATTAAAAATTTACGCCAAGTTTCCTAACTCGACATTTTCTCTCAATTTTTTACACTTATATGGTCTATTTTTTCCATGATTGATCCCCATTACGACCATGTGGTTACTTCATTTCGTACACCCACTTTATCACCAAACTTTAGACCTTTTGTTATTCTTGGTAGACCATATTCCTGACGATAATGTAAGGTTTGACGAACCTAATATACATAAACAACCTTCAAACAAATGACAGTGACTTGTAAAAATTAGGTGGCAATGGTCACAGACGTACCATATCCCCGCTGCACTCATATTAATTGTATTATGGAAGATATCTACTTCACCATCGCATCAAAGGGGAAATGCATGGCCTTTTCTCGTGTCAAGTATCCCACGAGATCTATGATCATTTATGTGAGTATGAGCAGACCCTATTGTGTTGAGTTTTATTTTATAGTTTTTATGTACATATTGCTATCTTTCTCACATAGGATTCAATGCACCAAATGTTTCAAGCTACAATGTACCAAAATAGTTTGATTCTGCATATTGACTTTTATGTTAGCCTGCATTGGCCATTGTTGATAATTGATCTCTTGCTTAAGCTATATCATTCCATAGAGGAGGCCGACAAAATAGCTTGGTTGTACAGGAGGCCAATGAAATTTAATAAAAATTGATTTTTGTATGGTTTCCATGTAGTGGTGATCGTGCAAGTAACATCTATTTTAAAATCCTCAAAAAATAAAATGAATGTCTGTGCAGTTATCGATAGCGTATTTTTGGGTGTCATTCTCTAGGTTTATGTTGTTGTTGAAGGTAGCTATGGAGGCCAGTGAAACACCATCGCATTAATTGTTGTATTTTTTTTGCGTAGTGGTGATGGTGCAAGCAACATATTTTTTAAAGTCCTTGACAAACAAAATGAATTTTTGTGCAGTTATCAATGGTGTATTGTTGGGTTTCATTCTCTGGGTTTCTGGTGTTGTTGAAGGTAGTTGTGAGTGAGGATGGCAAGCTTCTGTGGAGGTGCAAGTGTGTTCATTGACTATGGAATCTCTATGAAGGTGGTTGGATGTTATATTTTGTTCTTTGCATGTGTTCATGGTTGCAAAAGCTATGGGTTCTAATAAATTTGTGTTCATTTTTTTGCAGGCGGTGGAGAAAGAACGGAGGGAAGAGAAAGCAAGTGGGTAGAGATGTAATTGAAGGAAGCAAGAAGAGGTGTATATTTTTATTTTTCTACTCCCATCATCTGGTTTCTCTTAGTCAGTTCTATAATCTCTTCATATTTGCAGCTACTCTAGAAAACATGCTTCTCCCTAACGAGAGAGAGCCCAAGAAGTGGGATGTTGATATTCCAGTATATGTGCTAAACAGATGAATGAGCTTTCAAACAACTGTGAAGATGAAGTGATTATAAGACTAGCTAAGAGAATGGGAACATTGATTTCACCATTCATCACAGCAGTGGTCACCCAATGTTAGAGAGCAAGCCTCATTTTGTTCTCTTCTATTTTATATTTACTATGTGTGCAACTGAATTGCTCACTTGAACAATATTGTTCATTGGCATCATCATGAAAAGTTTTTGTACTTTATGGTAAGTAATTTCAGGGGTCTGGTGATAGCATATGATGCTCCATGATCCAAAATGGTAGGGTGGAGAGCATGGCACCTTTTTTGTGTTCAGACTTCAATGCATTGCATCCAAAGGTCTGGCCTTTGTAGTAAAAGTTTTGCATAGGAACGTGGGTATCAATTTTTAGCTTTCTGTCGCGATGGCTATAATGGAATAAAATAGTTAATTTTATGCAGTTCAATCTATTTTTGCATAATTAGCATACTAAACTTCACACTTTTTTGTTATTCTTGCAGACCATATTCCAGCCATAATGCGGTATTTGATGGACTAATGTCTTACAAACAACCTTTCACAATAATGATAGTGGCTAGAAAATTAGTAACAATGATCAATTACACAATCAGATTCTAATGTACTCTATATTGATTCTAATAAGCAATCTTCATTTCACCACTGATCAGAGTGGTGGGCAATGTATATTCTTGTTCGGGGGTTTGGTGAGAGTCCATGAGGCTCCATGACCCAATAGGGTAGGGTGGAGAACATGCCTTATTGTGTTGAGTTTTATTTTATATTTTTTATGTAGAAATTGCTAGCTTTCTGACATAGGATTGATAAAAAAATCATATGCTTTAGGTTATGCTTACAACATAGTGAACTAGTTGATCTTATACACTTTATGTTAGATTCCATTGGGAATTTTTGATTATTGTTCTCTTTCCTAAGCTATAGTGTTCGATTATTGAGAAGGTGCTATAAAAAAGGCTATGTTGTTTCATTTTTTGATAGGGTTGTGTTGAGTTGTTGTCAATTCCCTCTTGCTCTCCCTTTATGCTTTGCATTTTGTGCTTGAATTTTTAAATTACCTTGCCGATTGTTTGATTTCTCTTCTCCTTTGGGAGAGATAGTTCAAGAACTTGGGTGTTGATATTCTATTTTATATGGTAAATAGATGGACAATTGTGAATCAAGTTCAACCAACTGTGAAGATGAAGTGATTGTAACTGTGGTTATGAATCAACATCCTAGTTCTTGAAATCTCTTTCCCAAGGGAGAATAGTTGATGATGCTCCATGAGCCAATATGGTAAGGTGGAGAGCAGACCTACTTTTGTATGTCCAGACTTCAATCCATTCCTATAGAGGGTATGCCTAGATTTTATTTACTTATTGTGTTCTACTACAACTGTATTGCATCATCTTTGTAATTAATTGTATAAGTCTTTATATTTTCTAATTTATTTATTGTGTACCAATGGTGTGTGTTTGTTACACTTACACTATTTTGTTATTCTTCCAGACCATGCTTCAATGATAATGCAGTGTTTCATGAACTAATGTGTTAGAAACAACCTTCCCAAATAATGATAGTGACTGTAAAATCAACAACAATGGTCAAATAGACAATCATATCCTAATGTACTCTATATTGATTGTAATATGCAATATTCATTTTACCACTAATCACAGTGGTGGAAAATCTATTCTTGCTTGGGGGTTTGGTGAGGGTCCATGAGGCTCCATGACCCAATATGGTAGGGTGGAGAGCATGCATCATTGTGTTGACTTTTACTTTATATTTTGTATGTATAGATCACCATCTTTCTGACGTAGGAATAAAAAAAATTCATATGTTTAAGCTAATGGTTACAATGGAGTAAAATAGTTGATCTTATACACTTTATGTTAGATTCCATTAGGTATTGTTGATTATTCTTCTCTTTCTTATACTCTACATCACACAAATAATTAATTTTTTTTAACCAAAATTTGTCTATGGTGCTTTGTTGTTAGCTATGAAAAGATCCTTAGTTTGTATCATAAAGAATTGATGAAGTTGCCAAATTATGGGGTGTCCTTATATAATCATGAATTCAACTAATAGTATGCCACAATTATTATTTCCCCTCTAAATACACATTAGTAATGTCATCAATTATTTAGACATTCAACCTTATCCATAATAATATTGTATTTTGATTAACTAATGAAACTTAATGATATTGGTAATATTTTTAGATTCTTTTAACTAGAATTGATGTAGGGTTCTTTGTTACTAGCTACAAAAATATCCTTAGTTTGTATCATAAAGAATTGATGCAGTGGCTAAATTATGGGGTGGGCTTATATAATGATGAATTCAACTAATTTTATGTCAACATTATTATTTCCCAACTAATTGCACATTAGTAATTGTAGACATGTGAAATTAGCATTATGCATATGCATCTGCTCATTCATAAATCAAATTCACATTAATCCATTCAGTAGGAAAATCAGGTTCATCATCCATTTAAATTAAATAAATTAACTTTATTTGATTTAAACTTACCATTACCTCATTTCAATAAATCAAATCCTAACATTTCATTAATTCACCTTTATCTTGCATCATCCCTTTTGATTTAAATAAATCAAATATCCAAGTCAAAGAGGTCAATCATCTTAATCATCATTTAACTAATCTAACCATGATTAAATGCTAATCCTAACCACTTGCATTCTCTAGATATCTCCACTTGCACAAATAAATCAATTTCTGCTTGACACAAAACCCTGGCATTTTCACTCAACATGGTACTTAGGTGTAAATATTCCCCTGCTTGAAAAAATATGACAAGTTGATTTGTCCCTCTCCAACATTGCATTTCAATGCTCATTTTCTGTCCCCAAACAACATTACCAAATTCTGAACCTTAAAATTTCCCTCTTAGGCACACATTTCAGCCCTGCACATGCATCAACCACTCACATGATGACAAGTGGCCTCTTTTCATTGGCTTGTTTGAACCCACACATTGGTCCATTTCAACACTCTTAGCATTTGAAAATCTTAAATAGGAGGTACTATTCTATAAATCCTCCACAAAATTCCCACAATCTTTATGCAAAGTCATTCTCTTAAACTGAGAACTGATTTTGTCCACTCCACAACTCCACAATTTCATCCTCAAATCATATGCAAAGTCACTCTCCTTGAGAATTGATTTTTCCATCTTACTCCATCATCATCAAGGCATTTCATCATTTAGCTTATTTATCAAGGATTGGGAAAGGGCTATTTTCAACAATAGCACCAATCCACTATGAAATAAAGTTTTGATTATGTTTTTATATGCTTACATTTGATTATCTTTGTTTTATCTAATTTGCATATTTCATCATAGTCAATTATTTCATAGGGATTTCAAATCTAATGTTTTCAAGAGACTAACATGATGATATTATGTTAAGATTGTTAACCATTTGCAGATTTGATGTCCACAGAATGGCGCTAGAAGGAGGGCAAAGAGATATGGGTACTCTTAAAATTCTTAGTTTTCCAAAGTCTCGGATAAATCTATTTGTCTATAGTACATAAATTTTGTTATTTGCCATTTTTGTGACTTACTTGTGCTTGGAATAAAAGCATGTATGGAGATTAACTAATAGGATGGTTAAGAAAAGATCACTAAGTAAATCATAGCATTATATAGCCGATATCTTTTATGACTTTAAATTGCTGCCATGAAACTTTTACTTGAACCAATATTGTGTGACTAATACGGTGGCTGTTAATGTATGTGTTGAAGCTTGTTGCTTGGCGAGATGCTGGCGATAGAAGTAATAATAAAAGTATTCACAATAGTTGCATTTGAATCCCCATTGCTTACGCAAATGAAAATTCTTTGTCGTTATAAATAATCACTGCAAGTAGTAGCGTTTTTAGACATAATTAGGGCATGCATTTATTATTTGTGCAAATACTAATGCTACATTTTGGAAACAATCATTTCTTAGCGTTTTTTGCCCAAGGAATCATAGAGTGGATTTAATGCAGCTTATATCACTTTTGTATGCCATTTTTTGGTTCATTAGCATTTGTTTTTCAGCATGGCGTTGCATTCCACTTTCCATTTCAAATTGAAGTAAGTAGACTAGGAGGCTTACATTGGCCCGGAGGGCATGTTTCCTTCACTCTGTCTAGCAGTTGATTGAAATAGTCACATCACTCTACCTAAACTGATGCATTAAGGAGGTCATTCCATCAAGTGGAAAGAGTCGATGCATCAAGTGCAAAGGCTCGATTTATTGCTAACTTTGTGGTATGAATAGCTTAGGCGTGCAATTCAAACTCTAGACTTTCTTGAAGGATGAAAAAGGATTGTATTTAATAGCACGTACAAAATAGTCAGAAGAGGAAAGTTTTTTATTCAAAAAGCTCTATTAAGCATAACTCTATAATCCTCTTTATGTCATTTCACACCTTTAGAGCAGGAAAGCTTTTACTTTCACACATTTATTGTAGACTTTTTAGTAGTCTTTTATATGACTATAAATTGTATCAACTCAACAATTTATCGGCCCCAGATAATGTCTGATTTCATAATAGATTCAATAACATTATTTGTTCATCCGAATCTAATTTTGTTGTTGTTGTGTTCCTATAATTTATGATTTTGACTTGGATTCAGAGTTGGTACACATCAGCAAACATAGAGGAATACGTTGTCATTCAATGGCTACGTGAGGGAAAGAAGAATGGAGTCTCCTAGCAATTTGCAGCCCTCTAGTCGAGTGCTCTGGTCAAGTATGATGCAGTTGAAAAATATGATTCTCACCTTTTCAACAGATTAGACCCTCATTGAAAATAGCTGCTCGCTTGCTAGATTGAAGAAGTGAAAGCAATTAGCATATAGGCAACAAAAAGATCTCAGGCCGAATCTTTCTATTCAAATTGCTTTTGAAAATCGCTTATCACTGTGAATGCTTTTTATTACTACTTAGTGTCTATGAGCAATATGCAGAGCATTGTGATGTGTGAAGGAGCTGCTTTATTTATAATATTCACATCTACTTTTATTTCTTTGACAGTGGATAGATCTTGGGAGGATTTTCAAAGAGGATAGACTAACTACGGCGAACTAAGCCAATCTCTTCTGCTTTTGATGAACAATTATTTTCTATGCAAGGATATCTTACGCAACATTTCTGAGCATCTTATTTAAAATTTGTGAGGATGTTTCACGTCGGTTGTCGAATATGGCTGGACACCTGTCAACACATTTTCTTCTTTCTAAATTGCCCATTCTGTAAAAGACAAGTTCTCCGTTTGCTTTTTATCCTGAGTGCCAGTGCTGTATTGAGCTGAACTTACTGGAAATAACGATGCGTTGATTTCCTTGTATGCTGTTGACAGTGGTGGAGCCGAATTCATTAAATGCGTGAGGCAGCTGTGAAAGGTCCTTTTACTGGTTTGATATCATTAATACATCAAATGTGCTTATTTTGACTACATTCAATGCTCTGTATTTCTTGGGGCGCTTGCTGTGCTGTACGTTGATTAAGTGCATCTACATAGAAATATATTTAACTACAGGATTTGGCCTTACGCCTATCAATCACATTTGCTTGAAAATTTCTTTTCTCTCCCTATAGAAAGTAGGGAGTTCTATCATACACCACCATTTGCATTTAATTTGAAAGCCTTTCAATGAGCACGCCCTTTTCAACTGCTGGCAATCAATGCATTTCATGGATAATATTTCTTTAAACTTGAATGATGAAGGCTACTAAATTTGAATGTAGGATTTAATTAAGGCAGTTGCTTTGTTATAACATAGGGGTGACTTTCAAAGATATTTGGAAGGAATTATCATATAGGGGTTTTCAAATTTTTTGAAATCCTTCCAATTTATCTTTGATGTTTACATTTAATGCTATATGAAAAGATAAAGTCTCAAATCACCTTTAGCATCATATGTTTTCATCACTTGAGCAATCTTGATTGTTATTTTTGTCTATTAGAGGTCAATAATCTTGCATGATGAACTCGTGAGCCTTGTCCAAGATTTTCTCAAATATTTGGCATGTCTTGTGTTTCTTTTATCATTTTGCAATACATGCATAACTCATATCTATGATGTTTATAGGTATAAATGAGAACAAAGGAAGAAGGAAAATGAAGGAGGGGGGAGATTCATTTATTTATTGATAACCCATCTATTGATGATTCACTAATTAGCCATTTCATTTAAAATCATTCTATTACTCGAAATTAATGCTTACAATGATTTTAATTGAATAACTTGATTTTCTTTCTTAATAGGAAATGAAAGGAGGAAGGAGGAGCATTATTGTTCATGCAAAGGACTTACAACATTGAAGCATAAGAAGTGATCTTTGGAGGAATCTTGGAGAATCAGACATTGAAACAAAAATTCGTTAAGCATTTTTTAATGCTTGGAGCCTTCATTCATTGCCTTAATTTTCTATTTTAGGCCAACTATATCATTATTTTCTTTCAAAATTGGGCTAAAATTGAACCTTAGACACCTACTAGATTTTGATTTGGTCTAAAATTGATCAAAGCAAACTTCACATTTGACATTGGTGTTTTAAAACAAATCAAATCATTGCTTTGAAGGATAAAATGAATGTGTGCCTTTATTGTTTTGTAATTATTTACACAAAGTAATATCATCAAAAGACGTATGCGCTTCTCTTGTGCCTCACGGCGATCTTGAGAATCAAAAGGCTTTTGGTGACATTAAGTTGCGTAAATAATTTCCCATACACACTTCGATTTGGGTTTAAAATTGAACAAAACATTTTGCGAGTGTGAATTAGGTATATCACGTGTGTTCTCCCTTTGTTTCTAAATGAAGGTCGATCGAACTACAAAGGTGCTTGCTCGCTATTGTTTACCTTTAGAGGGGCCTGCCTAAGAGACACATCCGAAAGGAGAACTCGAAGGTGACTCCAACTGGTTTTTCATTCTGACCAGTATATAAATGGATAAGCCTAAACTGTCAAGTCCTCATGGTATGTAGGCCTTAGCCGTACAGTGTCTTTTAGAATGGGGTACTACCGTAAAATGTATAAGAGCCCCTAGTAGGATTGATTAAAGCCTTTAGTGGCTTGTTGGATGCTCGCAAGGTGCCATGTCCTCGATGTTGTGTCATTAAGAACCTTGTTTGTAGTTGCCAACTAGTCTATCCAATGAGTTTATCAAAGTGGTGCATTGGAACTTAGATTCCAAGAAGTTACTTGCCATGTCCGATCTTGGTTGAAATATAGAGGTTAAGACTTCATTCTTAACATACCTTTATATTTTGTCTTTGGTTGCATGTTAAATCATCTCTTCTACTATGAAGGGCATGAGGCAAGCCCACCAAGAAAAACATACCAATTGAGCTAGGATGTTATATTGCATGTGAGTCAGTTTGAAAACACAGTGCTTTTATCAAAAACATTTGAAAACCAACATTCAAGAAATCATCAAAATTGCAAACCCTTTAGGAGAGGCAAATATCCTTGAAAAAATTCACATGTTATTGCTTGCCCTTGGGATTCGTATCCTTAGAGGCATCTAAACATTTGGATTTCATCTCAATTTGCTTCTACTAAAGTCAACTTTAGGTAACCTTTGCCTTGATTTCCTCGATTTCCACATAATGCACTTTGTGGGATGAAAGGGAATTAGGACATTGGACATCTAGATTCAAAATCTAATCAAGAGTGTCTTTGTGGTAAAAAGAATCCATTAAGCAAAGATTAAATCAATTGGACCCCACATATGTGCTTGGCATCTTTTGGTCCTATGGTTTTCATGCAAACATTGGTCTTCTGATTTTGAGTTACTTTTAGAGAAAGGCATGTTCTTCACTATCTTGTCCTAGTAAACAAATCCTTCCTAGGTTCATTTAGGAGAAAATCAATCATTTCATCCATCCAAACATTTACCATCTTCATCCCAAACAACTTTAGAGCTTTTGAAAACATCATTCTAGATTTGGGTAAATCATCACAATCAAAATCACCTTGTTTAGTTAGGTGTATGGGAATGCATCCTTTCTCATACATTTAAATGAATTAGAAATACTTTGAACAAGTTCATCCTAAAATCACATCCAACATCTTAGGGTTTACAAGTTCATTATCCAAATAAAACCAATCAAAATCAAACCCTAAGTCTAGCATTAATACAAAGTCCCTAAACATTCAAACACTCATATCATTCACCCCTTTTATCCTTCATCTCATCATTGGTCCTAAGAACCTTAGAGGTCACTTTTGCAACAAGGTCAAAACACAAGAAGAACATGGAATACAAACTTGATCCATACATCATGAGTAATCCAAGTCAAACAAACTTTCAAAGCATTACAATGCCGATTGATTATCGAAACTTGGACTCATACAATCCATACATAGGATCATTACCTTTGACAAATGTCAATGACACAATGAGTGTGAGTATGCCCAAATCAAAGATTGGAACACATTTCCTGATGTTAAATCCAAGTCCAAACCTACAAATTCACCAACCAAACAATCAAAGCATGAGCCTTCAAATGAACAACGTCATCCCACCAAATCCCTACAAGCCAAATGAGAAAGTACCAAGCACAAGTTTTCAAAACATGAATCCAGAAAACTTTGGGATGGATACATTTGCAAATCATACGAATATTCCAAACATCAACAATGTTCAATTTCAACCTATCAAGCCAAATTAGAACAATGTCCAAAATCAATTTGTCCATGATCCCATTCAAAAATCACAAGTACACACTCCAAATCTACTTAAACAAAAGCTAAATCAACTATATCAAGGGAGTCAAGATTGAAATCCAAAAAGAACAAGATTTGGCTAGATCCAAATTCCTACACTTACACTACAAATAGTTTAGGTCTACATTCTTTCAAAATCTCACCACCATTACTACATCATTCCCTTGGTTTAGGGCTTCCCCCCCTTACTAGCACGCAATCCATTCCAATCCAATCCAATATACCTAACACCAATCAAGCCATCACATGAAATCCTTTGAATATACCATTGACATCGCACCAACAAATGGTATCTAATCAAATGACAACATCAATCCTAAAAAATTGAAACACTGTCTCCCAAGGACCTATCACCTCGGTCATTCCAACCATCACTATCCCCTTGATCACTCCAATCACCCCTATCACACCCATCATATCGAAAACCCCCAGGATCTCTCCAAGTGTATTTCAACCACTCATCACTACATCCAACACAATTCCAAATCCACCACCACTACCACCAAAACCAAACGTAGCAGGACAATATGACATTGCCCTAAAAGCTCACCATGCCTACCAAAAATCCATCCAACAATATCTAGCCATGCAACAAGCAAGACAAGCTCAACAAGTGCAACAAGCCTCTCAAGCTACCCAAAAAACACAAGCACAAGCACAAAAAATCACAACTGTTGAGAACAAGGATCGAGATCAATCCATCACTGAGCACCTTGAAGCTATGTCTACTTCATCCAATGATCAAATCAACATATGTCAAGAGTCACTTCTCAATCATGATCAAAATCCACCAACAATACTCAACAATGATCCAATTCAAGAAATGTCAACATCATTTGACCCTATGGTTGAAGACATTGGAAATCCCTCACCCACAATTGTTGAAGACAATGATCAAGATCTCTCGATCGATGAGCACTTGGAAGATGTTTCCACCCCATCCGATGATCGACTCATCATACATCAAGAGCCACTTTTTACTGATCTATTTCAAGGAGTGTTAGGATTATTTGATCCTATTGACATAATGCATGATATGTTGACTTATGATCATGTTGAAAATGTCTCTACATTGCCTTATGAGTTAGAGGACATATCTCAAGAATTCATTCCAAAGCATGATCAAAATATTTCACCAAGGTCTAGCAATGGTCCTTTCCAAGACATGTTGACCCCCTTTGACCTCATGATTACAGATACTGAAGGAACCCTGAACTTGACACTTGAGGATATTGAACCACTTACCATGTCTAATGACTACATCCAAGAACCCTTTATAAGCAATCTATCCTTTGAAACTGACCCATGTCAAGAACTTGATCCTAAGCATGACAAAAGCAACTTTGAAATCATTCAAGATCAAGAATTTGTATCTTCAAGATACTACAATAATCTAATGGACACTCTCCTATCTATGCAAGATGATCATATCCATGTGACACATACTCCTCCAACTACCCATGAGATGCTTTCTGTAGATGGACACGTAGATGATCTTCATCTAGAACAAGATTTTGTTACACAAAAGCAGCAGATTATTAATTTCTACAGTCAAACTTAGTTGTCAACATCAAGATCAGATATATCCAAAATGCAGACTAAGGAAATCATGAATAAAGATATCCAACATTATCCGCTCAAAGAAACACGTCAGATAGAACATCCAGAGTTAGTAGAGTGACAAATTGAAATAGTGTCTTCTGCAGTGGTCATTTATCAGAGCATGCTTACTGAACAAGACCTCTCAAAATAGGCAGAATCAAGGAACAAAGAGGTTACTACCACCATACTGGGGGTAACTTCAGCTCAAGCAAACGTCAACATAGGGAACACAAAGAATCCTTATGATGAAACCGATGTCAATACTACAACCAACCACATCATGAATCTTCATCCACCCATCACCCCATCCACGAATTGGGACCAACGTCAAAAGAAAGAATTGAATCAAAGTACGAAGAAGGTTTATCAAAGAAAAAGAAGTTTAGAAGCATAAGGGACAAATCAAATACACATGGATACCAAAATATACAAAGAAAGAATATCTGTATCATACTCCATTAGTCATAGAAACTATGGGGAAAAATAAAAAAAGGGAAAATTATCCATCAAAGATGTACACCAAAGAAAAGCAAAAGCTTTCAAGCAGCGTACAAAGACATATCAGCGAGTTGGTCCCTAATTCCATGCACACTTTTTGTAATACCCATCATTGTTCATCTTCCCAAGTTTGGAAATCCAGATTCCAAAGCTATGTAATCCATCATCCCCTAAACACACTCCATCCATGCCTCCGCATGATATCAACTCATATTGACCATGTGGCCCTTAGCGAACCTTCATCGGAAGGATTGAGAAGGCACTCTATCCGCGATGTGTGTGCACAAAGATAGAGTTAACCCTAGTATCAATAAAGCAGATCAAGAATCCAAAAAGTTGCATTTAAGTGCACGTATCTTAGCAAAGCAACTTCTTCAAGCAGGATATCAATGGAACATTATGGCAAGGGACATCTACATCCCTGACAACACCTTGTGATTCCAGCATGAGCTTAAAATCTTTAAAATTTTTTAAAAATATGAAATAAAAATAAAAAGGATCCTAAAATAGTAAAACGTCCTCTAGTAGAAAACCGCTGGAAGCTTTGGGTGGGGTACCATGATGAAAACTTAGCAGAAACAGATTGTCATTATTAGTAGAATCCCGAGCATCGATTACGGTTCAGGTGAAAGCATCTCATCCCATCTGTAATAAATTGAGCATTCCATCCATCTTATCCAGAATAAATCCACGCATCCATGAACCATTTATCTAATCCATTTTCATCTATCTGCATCCATATAATCCGAGTTATCTTGATCTTGATGAAATTTTGGGGCACACTTTGCACTTGCTTATGGTAAACATCTTTGACATGGGTCATTTTCATTGATCCTATCCTACCTAGCATTATCTAAGCCATGAAGCGTTATCCAAATGAAGCATTTTTTATCCAAAAACACCTTATCTTATCGCAAGATAATCCTTGGCATCCTTTGCATGCTTTCCATATCCATCCATCCATACACCTATCCAAGCATCCATCCATGACATTACATACATTGCTAGACATTGGGGGAAGTTATGTACATATTGCTTCAAGAATAAATCTTGATCTATATCCTTCGCCTTATATGGTGATCTAAACATTGGAAAACGTAAATCAAATTGGTCAAACCACTCATGAGAAAAAATCCAAATCACTAGCCCATGGCATATTTTGATGAGAAGACATTCCTTATCAGTCTTCATCATGCATCTAACATCAATCCAAACAATCACTATCAGTCGCATCTAATTGGTACGCCAACATCACATCGAATCATTCGAACAAATTTTGCTACAAATCAAGCTTCAACAATCCTAATCAATCAAATCCAATCAATCTATAATCTTGGGATATCCTTCCTGATCTTTGTGTTGCTTAACACTATCCTTGCATTGTTGTGTATCCTCAACAATGTTATCATCATCATCAACCCATCGATTCGATCAATCAAACTTAGCTTGGTATTCAACAAAATCCCAAATAGAGAACTGATATCGTCACACATATCCATATCTAAATCATCAAAATCATGCAAAAATCCAAAAACATCAGAAAATCAAAAAATCAAAAAACATCCAAAATATCAAAAAATCCATAAACACTCAAAAAGTCAGAAAAACATCAAAAACATTGGAATCTGAACTACATTTTCTCCGAGCTTAAACGTAGGCAAGGCTATTTGAGATTAGCCAGTTATATCAAAATCAAAACATTGAAAATCAAAAAATCAAAATATTTGAAAAATCCAAAAACCAAAATAGCCTAAAACATTTCAAAAGTATCAAAAACATCCAAATATTTGAAAAAATCCATCTGTCCCCATCTCGCTTTCACTCACAATAATCAATCATCCATAATAAACTTATCATCACCTTCACCCTTTGGCAACACAAATAGAAACAATCACAGTAGTTAGCAAAATCAATCTTCAATCGTAAAATCAAAATCGAAACAACAAACAATTTAAACAAAATCAAACTCTTGATCATTTTACGCAAATATGCCCGATCCAACATTGTATCCCAGCGACCACATCAATCAACTTATCAAACCAATGTCAATGTCCCTATATAATGCATGTCCTAGGATATATCGTTCCGACAATGGGCATCATTTTGGATATCACCTTGGATTCTTATCCTATCAAAACAAATCCCTTTGGCTAGAGGTATGAAGAACATTGACTTGTTTGTGTACTTGACCTTTTCTTTTGATTTATCTTATTTGCACTCATTCCAATGACCTCTCGATGATATACGAACAAAGGATTTGAGAGATAGGAATGGGGCAATGATCGATATCCTTTTATTACTTGCTTTGTGCTTGTTGGATGTTCTTGTAAAATAACTTGGTGCATACTTGCTTTATGCATTATGTCTAGCAAGGTTTCCATATGTCAAGTGTGAACAAGAATACTCCCTATCTATTTATTCGAGTCAAAGTCCACACACTAGATTACCCAATGCCATCATAGTTCTTTATACCTTGATGCATACATTATCTACGATGATAATCAAACATAAGGTAAGTAGCCCTTTTAAAATCCCAGTAATCCTTGATAAACCAAATCATCATCATCTATACATCATCATCATCTCCCTAATAAGAATTCTCTTGGATCTCGCTTGGACTTGTGGGATCTCTTGTCATCATCTTATTTCCACACTAACATCATCATCACCAATGCATCCATAAAACTGTCAGCATACCACATATTATTCATATCATACATAATAGGAAACACCGATCATTGCACATACATGGCATTTGCATCATCATCATCATAATATAGATCTGTTAGTCTAAGCATCTACATAAATCATCCATCGCATAATCATAACATATCACATCATCCATATCATCCATCATCACATCATATCATCATTTAAGTTGTTTAAGATAATATAGATTTGTTATTTTAAGCATCTAAAATCATCCCATTTGCATCATCATCCATAACCATCCACTTTGAACCTCTTTATCGCAAGATTGACCCTCAAATCAAATCTTTTCACTCGATCTCTCGAGGGGGCAATGTACCAGTGTACTTCTTTCCGTTGGGGCATTCGAAAAATTAGAATTTTTTTGAATTTTGATTGCGGCAAGTTTATTCTTTGAACCAATGCAACAAGTACATTGCTTCAAAGAGGGGCAAAATGTAGACACATGAAATTAGCATTATGCATATGCATCTGCTCATTCATAAATCAAATTCACATTAATCCATTCAGTAGGAAAATCAGGTTCATCATCCATTTAAATTAAATAAATTAACTTTATTTGATTTAAACTTACCATTATCTCATTTAAATAAATCAAATCCTAACATTTCATTAATTCACCTTTATCTTGCATCATCCCTTTTGATTTAAATAAATCAAATATCCACGTCAAAGAGGTCAATCATCTTAATCATCATTTAACTAATCTAACCATGATTAAATGCTAATCCTAACCACTTGCATTCTCTAGATATCTCCACTTGCACAAATAAATCAATTTATTGATTTATTAAAACTCTCATTTTCACTCAACATGGCATTTATGGGGAATATTCCCTCAAGTTTGAAAAATATGACAAGTTGATTTGTACCTCCAACATTGCATTTATTGCTCATTTTCTTGTCCCCCACTCAATATTTACTCTCAAATTTGAATTTGAAATTTCCCCCTCTTGGGCACATTTCCCAAATCTTGCACATGCATCAACCACTCACATGATGACAAGTGGCCTCTTTTCATTGGCATGTTTTTAGTCCCACATTGGTCAATTTTCAACACTCTTAGCATTTTAAAATCTTTAAATAGAGGCATCATTCTATAGCAAATCCTCCACAAAAATCTCCACAATCTTTATGCAAAGTCATTCTCTTAAACCGAGAACTGATTTTGTCCACTCCACAACTCCACAATTTCATCCTCAAATCATATGCAAAGTCACTCTCCTTGAGAATTTATTTTTCCATCTTACTCCATCATCATCAAGGCATTTCATCATTTCACTTATTTATCAAGGATTGGGAAAGGGCTATTTTCAACAATAGCACCAATTCACTATGAAATAAAGTTTTGATTATGTTTTTATATGCTTACATTTGATTATCTTTGTTTTATCTAATTTTCATATTTCATCATAGTCAATTATTTCATAGGGATTTCAAATCTAATGTTTTCAGGAGACTAACATGATGATATTATGTTAAGATTGTTAACCATTTGCAGATTTGATGTCCACAGTAATATCATCAATTTAGACATTGAACCCTATCCATAATAATATTATATTTTGATTAACTAATAAAACTTAATGATATTGGTATTACTTAATGAAATCATTTCAAATTTAATAATAATATTTTTCTTTAATTAACAACTTAACTACATAATATTATTATTTACCCTGCCAAACCAATTACCAATAATAATGATGTTATCACCAAATAATTAATTTAATGTTAATACAATTGTTCTTTAACCAAACCTCTATATGTGTATATATATATTCTACAAAGTTACTTTTTCACCAACTATTGCTTACACACTTTCTCCTTTATATACATATCCTCCTTTCAACCCATTAGGGTTAACACCCTCCTTCAGTCCCCATTATAATTTAAAATAAAATAATGATGCTAAACTATAAGCTAGAAATGGGATCCAATATTGTTCCCACTCAATCACTTTAATTATCATGCATAATATATCTAGCGATCCATTGTATTGTTCGTTGGATTCCCTAATGTGTAACTATATTATCTACATCTACATATAGCTACTATACCCACTCATGCCATTCACATTCTCATGTTTTTCCACAAACACTTCCTACACATCACTTTCCTTTCACAATTCTCTTCACGTATCGGCTCATTGTTGCGTGTTACTACACAAAACTATTAGTTTAAAAATAGTTTTAGTGGTGAATATTTTGCAAGCCTTGATAATGGGTGCTACTTTTTTGAGTTAAACGCTTTAAAATATTGAAAGAGTTTTATTATCCATATGTAAATTAAGTTTGATATCATGTTTCATATCATGCAACAAAGCTACTAATTATTAGAACATGAAATTAATGGAGATCATATAACAAACATAAGTGAACAATGTAAATATTGTATTTACTTGACCTAAAATGTACAAATGGGGAATTATTGCATATATGGGCAAGGAAGAGGAAATCCACCTATAATTTGATTGAAAAGTTTCCCATGATGTGACACAAATGAGTATACAAGTTTCCTATAGGTGTCAACTTATGGATCATTAGGAATGTACAAACCAACAACCTATTTGACCAAGTCATCAACCTTGGTGCCAAGTGTTGAGTGAAATTTGAGGTGAGATGGAAAGTCTTCCAACCTCAAAAGGTATGTACATGATGTTTACCAAAAAACTTGGTAACCTCTAGAGGCTTAAAGTTTGCACATTTAGTTAGATAAGATGTTTCCTAACCTTATCAATCTAAGTACACTTAAGTATAGGGTATGTGCAGGATCATCATAGAAAAAATAGGCCCTTAAGTGGCAAAAAATTCAGAAAAATCAGAGTTAGGCAACTTGACATAAAAATTTGAATAATTTATCTATATTATTTCAAAAATATGTAAGAATAGAATCTGTAGCAAATCAAATGTAGTTTCTAAACTACTAGGTTTTTTTTTTTTTTTAGTCTATTTGGTGAAAATT
>VDFB02111902.1:0-14023 GCA_007258455.2 Sequoia sempervirens | reverse complement strand
AAACAAAGATAGAGAGAGAGTAAGAGAAATAGAGAGATAGAGAGGCAGACAAAGATCTATATAAAGAGATAGAAAGAGAGACAGAGATTCAATGCACCAAAAAATAAAATGATAAATTTTGATGTCTAAAACCAACAAAAAAGGATCCAATGATTCCAAATGTTGCAATCATCTTGCATGTCTCTCTGTAAACATGGATTGTCGATCTCAAAATTCAATCCATCTAATTCAAATATGGAATGCCTTTGACATAAAATAAAAACTAAAAAAATCAAAATCAAAATATCATTTCAAAAATAAGTAATGCTATATAAAATATAATAATTTATATTATATAAAATATTTTATATAAATATAAATATAACTATAAATTATATTATATATTTTAAATATAAAATAAATACAATTGAATAATAAATCTATATTCAATTGTATATATAAATTAAATATATAATATTTAAATATACAGTATTATTATACTATACTTAAAAAATATTTAAATGTAACAAATTTATATTATATAGTTTTATTTTATAATATTATATTAAAAATAGTTAACAAAGCTATATTTTATAATCCATTTTTTTTAAGTTTAAGCAAATAAAATAATGAATGTGAATAACAAATCTAAGATACAATTAATGAAAACCCTAAATATTTACATGACACTCTGTAATGCAAACACAAAGCAAGTCATTGTATTTTAGTTTCTTTGATAAATGAAAAATGAAAAGAAAATGGAGAATGAGTGAATTAAGTTTTTCATAGTTGTCTTCTTTTCAAACTTTCTCTACCTCTCCCTATTGTGTGCTTTGAAAGAAATTGGGGAATGACACAACGGTGAGGGAAAATAGTCACATGGAAACATTGTTGTTGGTAACTGCAGATCAAACTAACACAAATGACCTATCATCTCCATCTCCATCTCTATCTTCTTACCCGCTCCCCCTCGCCCTCCACCTCCCCCCCCCTCCCTCGCTCTCTCTCTCTACCTCTTTCTATCCCTATCTCTCCCTGTCTCTCTCTATTGCAAACATAACATGAACTTGTTGGTAATGGAGCCTAATTATCTTCTTGATTCAAAGGTTTAGTTTCAGTCGTGTTTGGAACTTTGAAGTGGATGCATAGTTAATTTGAAGCTATCACTTCTCCATTGAGACTTTTGTTGAAGAAACAACATCATTTACTAAATGATCTACCAATTGACCTCATATACTACACAAATGTATATAAAAAATAGACCAAGTTTTTTCCTAATTAATCTTCCACACCTCTTCGACATACCCATTACACACCAAAAGGCGATTGCTAGTTTTATTTATTTATCACTATATCAAAGTTTGAAAAAAAAAAAAAAACTCTTTATAAGTGCACACAAGCTAAACCTCCTCAAGTTGCTCACAAAGCATGGCAAAGAATTAAAAAAACTGGTGTCGTTCGTACAACTGCCAACCATTGCCTGTCCACGCTCTGCGTCCACACATTTTCCACAACTCACAGCCCAAGATTTTGAGAAGGCCCTGATACCAACCACAATATAGAATTCAGTTGCCCCGAATTTCCCACCACTCACATTAAATTTGCTGACAAATTTTATGACATTAATGTATTTAATAAATGAAAATATTTTAAAATAACTCACCCTTGTTCAGTATTTTAGATTTCGGAAACCTGTGAGCAGGAAATTTTGAAAGGCAGGTCTGCATGAGAAATTCGGTAGTTAGTGGCCACGAAGACACACATGTTTGTTTTTCTGGGAAGAATCCCATGATCGCGACTTACATTCCAGAGTGGTGGATGTGTTACAGATTGTATAAATGGCTAATATTTTATAGGGAAAGGTTGTATATGTAATTGTAAAAGAATTCATTGTGGTTGCTATATGGTAAGTTATAATTTAGTGGGTATTTAGTCAATTAAATTTATTAGGCGGTTTTTAAAATGTATAGATTTATATGGTGCGTTTAGTATTTCTGTTTGAAGTATTTGGTATAATACAGGTTTAATTATGTACAAAATGTGTCATTTGTAGTTATATGAATGCATTAAGATATAGTTGTAAAGACACAAAACTAAATGGAAAAAAGGCATGGAGGATAAATTTTTCACCATTACACACTTATATAGAGAAAACTATTCATTCCATTTTGCAACAAAATATTGAGATAGTAAACTTTTCTTTAATCAAGAAAAAATAATGAGGCACATAGCTTAGGAATAATCAATTGAATGTTCGGATACTTCATCGATGCCCATATGAACATTCTACAAATAATCATCTTACATGAATTGAGCAACTAAAATCATATTTATTTCTTGATAGGTACATGACATGCTCATTGGTTTAATATTATTACTAAGTAATATAGAAACCATTTTCATTAAAAATATACTTATTCAATCCTTAAAAGTATTCTAATTCCATCATAATTATTGCCTATCTTACCATTTTTATGAAATAATCATATAAAGCCATTTTTAATAACAAATGCAAGTTCAACATCACCATATTGAAAAAATAACTTATATCAAGTATTAGAAAATTCTACACCTTCCTTAAACTAAACAAAATATTATATGAATTTTTATCTATAATCTTACATATTCTACCTATAATTCAACTATAATATTCCATGATTGATGAATCCCAAATGTACAAGGTTTTTCATGGCCTCATGATTAAGCAAGAGGTTCATGGTAAAATATCTAAATGAAAGAATAATTAAGATATATTAGAGAAGAATCAACTCAATCCACATAAGATATACTTTGATAAATGACAATCCCAAACAATTGGATTACACTTATTTCAACTCTTATATCATTGTTGTCATACATTCAAACCCCTAAGCTCTTACACATAATTAGAGAGATTTGTGTTTCTTTCATTCTAGATCATTAGATCTAGAAAAGAATAAAAGAATACAAAATTTATTTATCTCTACAATTTGACTAATTAAGTATTTTAAAAAATATAAAGATGTAACTTTGACCTAGAGATTGTGACTTGCTCTTGTAGATCAAAACAAAAATAGATGATATCCTCTACAAGAATAAATATTTCATTTTAAAACTAAATAATGCATCTAGAATACTTCCATTGAATTAATTGAAGCTATGGTCAAGTTAGCTCAACTATTGTAGGCCTAATTATTAGTCAATCTTTTAAGTAAGAGAAATCTATTAAATAGAATTAGGCACAAAAGGTAGTGTCCTCAAAATCATATTATGTTTAAGATCCAACATTCACAAATTAGATATGAATGTGGGTATTGGTTCTATCATCTTATTGTAGCAAAAAATAAAATTTAATAAAGTGGGTAACTATCCAATCCCTTGGGAAATAGACCCCACAAGCTAATTGAAGCCCAAATCCAATATATTGAACTTTGTGCATGAGCCCAAACATGGAGTAATCATGTGAGACATAAGGTTCTTACTAATACCCTTGCAATGTAGCTCCTTTTTGTGTTCTAGTCTTTGGAATACTCCATTATTTGACCAAGCACCAATGCTCTACAAATGCCCTAAGACAACCTATTACTATTATCTTCTACCTATCATCCCAACTCCACACTATAAGAGTCATTTGTTTGTTAAATCATAATATTTTGAGATGTATATGTAGTCACAACATGAGGTATGCATAATTAATAATTATCGTACAACACAATATTTTAAAATTTGCCTTTTGAATTAAAGCTATTTATAAATGATTACTTTAAAAAATAAACTTTGTGTTACATGTAATTAACAATCATATAATATCCTAAACATTGATCATGTCATTTAAAAAATAATAAAACTTATGTAATGCAATGTGTTAAAAAGTGATCGGTTAATGTTTCTTTGTCAATAATGAAATATTAGATCACAAACTTATTCCCCACCCCCACGTAAATTGATGAAAACAAATCTAATACTAAATAAAATTTAAATAGAAAACTTGGATGGGATGTTATTGACATCATCTTATACTCATTACTCACATGTGAACATTGAATCTCCTAAAAAAATAAAAAAAATTTAGAGCTTGAAAGTCTTTTGTGTAAACAATACATTATTCCATGGCTTTGGAGGCTAGATTTAATAAAAATGAATAAAAAATACCCAAAATATATTAGTGCCTTTATGCTCGTGGCCACTAAAAGACACACTGTTCAAACCCATCTTTTTTCTGAATAATTATTATTATTATTATTTTATAGTCCACGAATACCAGGCGATCTGTTTTTGGGTCTACAGACAGCTTACAGTATATATGGGACTCCTCATACTCCCAATATGAGGGAGGCACCTAACTCGTGCTCCACAATATGAGGTGTACATACCTTACCCCCTGCAGGATTTGAACTTGTGACCTCTCTTTCAAGAGTACAAGTTCTCCACCATTAGACCAACTCAGGCTGTACTTTCTAGGAAGAATCGCATGATCACAATTTGAAACCCATATAAAAGAAAAGACTAGTGAATGGGGTAGAGGGAAGAGAGAATCTGTGCAACTTAGTTGAGAAATGGAAATCTTTTCTCGTTCACCCGCAAGTTTTTCACAAGCCAAAATAATCCACACCATTCATCGCCATTCAACAGGGCATCATGTAATTGCTTGCTGTGTGAAAATAGAAAGACATTGTCCTCGTCCAGAGTGGCCAATACCCAACATGAAGAACACCGTAGCAGTCAGAGCTCCGTCTTGGCAGTCCCTCTTCGTGGGCGTTTGCAATGCTGTGGATGACTTTATTGACACAACACTCGACACGCCGCTCAGGCCAGACATCGATCCGAAGCGCGTTTTGGCTGGCAACTTCGCTCCGGTGGACGAGATTCCGCCCACGGAATGCGAGGAAGTGGAAGGAGTAATCCCGGCGTGCTTGGAGGGCGGTGTTTACATCCGCAATGGGCCCAATCCCAAGTTCGCTCCCTCAGCCGGTTACCACCTCCTTGACGGCGACGGGATGATCCATGCCCTCGCCTTCCACAATGACGGAACCCGAATCACCCTCTCCAGTCGTTACGTGCGCACTCACAAGCACTTGGAAGAAGAGGCGGCGGGCAGGCCCATATTCCCTAACGTGTTTTCCGGCTTCCGCGGCTATGCTGGCATGGCCAGGGTCGCTGTGACTGCCCTGCGAGTGGCCTTGGGCTTGATCGATCCGGCCAAAGGTGTGGGAGTGGCGAATACAAGCGTATTGTTCTTCCACAAGAAGCTGTTGGCGCTCGGGGAATCAGGGCTTCCGCACGAGCTGCAAATCACGCCCGACGGAGACATCAAGACAAGCGGAGCATTCGATTTCGGGGGAAAATTAATCACACGCATGACAGCGCACCCGAAAATCGATCCCCGCACGGGTGAGATCTTTGCCTACCGCTATGCCATACTTCCTCCTTTTCTTCATTTCTTTAGGGTGACGGCTGACGGGGTCAAGCAACCCGACGTAGCGATCCGGTCTATGGGCAAAGCTTCCATCATCCACGACTTCGCCATTACTAAGAAGTACGCATTGTTCCCCGACATTCAGATCGTGTTGAACCCAGCGCACATTTTCAAAGGAGCGCAGGGCACTCCCGTCTACTTTGATCGCTTAAAAATGAGCAGGATCGGAGTCATTCCCCGCAATGCCACCCACGGATCTGCTATGAGATGGTTTGAAGTTCCGGGCCTCAACTTCATGCATACTTTGAATGCATGGGACGACGAGGACAATGACGAGATCGTGCTCATTGCCGTCAATTTCTCTCCCGCCGAAAATTTTATGGAAAAAGTGGCTGCAATGCATTTCACAGTGGAAAATATTCGCATCAATCTCAATTCGGGCATAGTGGTGAGAAGACCCGTGTCATCCCGGTCTCTTGAGTTTGGGGTGATCAACCAGCGGTTCGTAGGGAGAAAGAACCGATACGCTTACATGTGCATGGCAGCGGCTGGCGCACCGATTCCTCAAATGGGCGGACTTGTCAAGCTCGATTTTGAAGCGGCAGATGGTGTGGTTGCTTGCAAAACATTTGGGGAAGTATGTTTCTGCGGCGAGCCCTTCTTCGTGCCACGTACTAACGATCCCCACTCCGCAGAGGACGATGGATATATTGTGGTCCTTACGCACAACGACAACACTCAGATTTCCAAATTTGTAGTGATGGATGCGCAGTCCCCGACACTGGAAACCGTGGCGTCCGTGAAGCTTCCGCAAAGGGTTCCTTTTGGGTTCCATGGCCTCTTCGTCTCTGCCGCTGATTTGGTTGCCACTCAACGAGTCTGATTATTCAGGATTCCGTTGTCGGTTGTAACAGACCTTGAGAGCATATTTTTAATCGTCTTTACAGAAGCTGAATACAGATGGTGGAGGTCAAATGTTCCCTCTATTACTTTATTTGTAGAGGGCCAATGCCAATAAGCACAATCGAACTTTCCCGGGTGATGATCAAGAATGTTTGTCGTCCCCACCGAAACCCTCTTAACAAAAGTAGATGTGGAATTATAAGATACATGAGTCGTTGCACAATTAAAATTCCAAATTTACATAGCATTGGTTGTATATGTAACCTATTGCTTATATGCTACAAAGAGGTCTTTAGCTCTTCCTATCTAAAGACAAGACACTTAAATACTTGGTGACAAATCTCTTGGGTGTTAGTGTGTATGGGGTGTTTTTGTAAAGACCAATTTTTCTTTTATTTGTCATGTATTTGATTTTTAAGTTGGATGAAAAATTAATCATTTTTATAGTTGATCAATAGATTGGGATGTATGTTGATAAGGGCGTGGTTCAGTGGTCAAGTCGTTTGGTTGTAGTGACGGCCACCAGAGTTCAAACCCTTGCTGGGTCAAAGTGCTCATAGGCCTTGTGTCTTCACTGGGCCATTGTACTCGCGGGTTTGGTAGTATCTTGTGGTTTCTTGTACTCAGTTCATAGCTCCAGGTAAAAGCGTTCACCCCTAATAATATGGGTGCATTGCACCTTTAAAAAAAAAAAAAGGATTGGGATGTATAAATATCTTTAGATTTTATGATGTAAATGTAGTTATGATTATTTAATTAATTCAAATTAGCAAATATTGAAGGAAGCAAATGAGACAATACACTAACCACAAATACACATGAGACACAAGCTCTTTTAAGGAAAAAACAACCAACAAAAGGACATTAATAATTATATTCACATGAATAGTACACTCAATAAAATAGATCTTGCTTGCAAAGTATTTCAAGCTATAGACATAGGATATAACCTCACAACAAATCTAGCACACCTTCATGATACAACACTTTAACCAACATTTCTCTGACATTGATACATTGGCATGAGCAATTAGATGTAACCATCTCCATGTAATACCAATTATCTAAACCATGTTGAATACCAATTATCGAACGTCAGGGTGGGGGTTCTCGAGGGAATCCGTGCGCGGAGATCTCTTCGATTATGAGAAAGGTAAGTCGTTCTGAAAAGGATGTCCACGAAAAAGTCCAGGTGGATCTAGGTGGAAAGGATGGAACTTCAGTTTCCAATTGTCATGGAAATGTCAGAAAAAGGGGAAGAAAAAGGTAAATCGTGGACTTCATTGTTTGGTTTTAAGCCAAATGAAAAATCATCTTTTCCCCCTGTGCGTATCCTTTCTGATCCGGGGTCTGGAAAGTTTTCTATTTCTGTGCCGGATGAAATCATAGACCATAATATTGCTAGGATGGAGAATGTTTTGGTCAGAAATTTTTTGAGTCCTAGACCTAATATTGAAGTGGTAAGGGAGTTTGTTAAGAATAAATGGAAAACCAGTGGTTTGGTGTCGGTGGCGGCGCTTCCAAGGGGTTTTTTTGCTTTTCAATTCACTTGTAAAGAAAATTCCAGGGCTGTTCGAAGCGGTGGTCCTTGGATTATCGGAAAGTCTTCCTTGGCCCTGAAGAAATGGTCTTCTAGGGTAGATCTATCTGATTCAATCTTTGAAATGGTGCCAGTCTGGGCCAAATTGCCTAGTCTCCCCCTGGAGTATTGGAATACGGATATCTTCAATGGGATTGCTAGTTCTTTTGGAGAACTTCTATCCATTGACTCAATGACCGCAGCTAGAAAGCGTTTGGTCTTTGCTAGAATTTGTGTTGGGGTTTCTCAAAATGCTGACCTCCCCTCTTCGATTGACATCCAATCCAAGTTGGGGGTGTGGAAGCAAGCTATTGAATTCAAGACCACACCCTTTGTTTGCTTCAAATGCCAAAAATCTGGGCATTGGGCGAAAAAATGCCCGCTAAATACTAAAAGTGAAAAGGAGAAAGTAGCAAACCCTAAAACTGTCTAGAAAAAAAAAATCTGAGGAGAAGCATTTGCCTGTCCCAAATGCGAAGGAGAATCTTGAAAGACATACCTTTCCTCAAGATCTGAAGGAGAACCATAAATTCTTGAATAAGGATGCTTGCCCTAAGTCAGATGGCACTTGTTCTCGGGATCCTAAGGATCCTTCTGTGGAGGTAGCCCGAGAAACTCTGAAGAAGGCTGTAACTAGAAATGAAGATACGAGTTTTGTTACATCCTCACCTCTGATAACGGCTAGATGTATGAATGTTCCTGGTCTGGAGGAAATACCCATTATGGGTTTGTCCTTGGAGATAGGAATTCATGTCCCCTTTCATTCTCCTTTTGATAACCCTTGCTCTAATGGGGTACAGGATCAGGAGAATGCCACTTTGGAAGTGGTGAAGGATACTCATGAGACCCAAAGCATGAATTTGAAAACACCTAATGTCAATACTTCAGAAGCCAAGAATGGTCTAATGGATACCCTTCCTTGGGAACAAAGGTTGTTCTCTGAGAAGGATGGGGAATCAGGCAAAGAGCTGGAAAGCCAAGATGAAACTGAGTCGGAGGAGGTTATATCACATTCAAAGTCAAAAAAAGAAAAAAAGAAGAAGAAGGAAACTTCAAGTGGTATGGTCACCAGAACTAGAGCCAAGGCGGATTGTGGGAGTACCAAGCCTTTCCTAGGAAGGAAATTAGAAAAATGGCAAAGGGAGCAAGGCAGCCTTCAGGATATTGCGGATGTGATCCAAATGACCATCCCGGAGATACTTCAATCACCAGGTAAGAAATGAAAATTATGTCTTGGAATATAAGAGGGTTGAATAGCTGTCATAAAAAGGATGTTTTGCAAAAAAAATTTAAAGACCACAAACCTGATATTCTTCTTGTTCAAGAAACTAAAATGCCTAAAGATAAAGTAGAAAGTCTTAAAAAATTTCAGAACTTTGAGGTTCATGGAAATAGTTCTGCGGATGCTTCGGGGGGAATTGTTACTTTTTGGAACAAGATGTTTATTAAAGGGGAGCCCTTAATGGAGAATGGTAATGTTGTGGCCACTAGATTCACCCATATAAGAGACATTTTTTGTTGGATTCAATCCAATATATATGCCCTGAATTGTAAGAACACTAGAAATTCCTTTTGGTCTGAGTTATCTGGTTTCCGAAGATGTTTTGTTAATGAACATTGGATGGTCATGGGAGACTTCAATACTCCTCTCCTGAATGATGAGAAATTTGGGGGTTCTCAAATCAACTGGGATAGTAAATCTGGCCTATCTGACTTCATAAACAGTAATGCCTTGATTGACTTAGACCTTCAAGAGGCTTCTTATACCTGGACTAATAGGAGATTAGGGCCTGACTTGATCCAAGTGAGACTTGATAGGGCCCTTGTTTCTGGTCAATGGTTTATAGACTATTTTTGTGCTTTGAGAGCATTGTCAAGGGTGGGATCTGATCATTTTCCCATTTGTCTTTTGGCAGATCCTACTAAGGTGAAAAAGAACTTCCCTTTCAGATTTGAAAAATTCTGGCTCTCTCATCCTCGAATTTTTGAGGAAATTCGTAGATGGTGGAATATAGATATTAATGGCACAGCGATGTTCAGGATTGCTAAAAAATTAAAGGAAGTAAAAACTAATGTGAGAAGGTGGAAAAAGGATGCCTTTGGGAATATTTTTGGTACTAAGACAGAAATTCAGGGCAAAATTCAGGAGATTCAAGCTAAAATCCAGAAATGGGGGTACATTGACAATTACAGAGAAAAGGAAAATGAACTTCTCATTCAACTGCATGACATCATTGCTAAAGAGGAAGTTTTTTGGTGGCAAAGATCTAGGGTGTCTTGGTTGACTGAGGGAGATAGGAATACCAGATTCTTTCATCTGTCTACTTCGAAACATAGGGCTGCCAATAGAATCACTCATATTGATTCAAATGGGACGAGATTTGAGGAGGAAGATGATATCAGGGAACAAGTTGTCCTTTTCTTTAGCAACCTTCTTTCTAGTAATGGAGAGATTGTTACTGAAGCTCAAGATTCCTTGATTGAGGCTATACCTCAAGTGATTGGTCATAATGAAAATTCTTTGATCACTGCTATTCCTTCCAAAGCTGAAATAAGGAGAGTTGTTTTCTCTTTTGATGGCAACAAAGCTCCTGGACCAGATGGCTTTCCTTTATTCTTCTTCCAAGTGTTCTGGGATATTGTTGAGCTGGATGTGGTGAACGTTGTTAAGGAATTCTTTGGATCAAGACGTCTGTTGAAAGAATTGAATGCTACTTTTGTGGTCCTTATTCCCAAAAAATGGGGCTTCGGAGTTTCAAGCTTTTCGGCCAATCAGCCTGTGTAATTCCATTTACAAAATTATTTCGAAGGTGTTAACAACAAGAATGCTTTTTGTGCTTCCTCAAATTATTGCTCCGCAGCAGAATGGTTTTGTGCTAGGTAGGTACATTCTGGACTCTGTTGTTACTGTTCATGAGAACTTACATTCATTAATGGTTTTGAAAACTGAAGGGTTTATTCTTAAACTGGACATTTCCAAAGCCTATGATTGGGTTGATTGGGATTTCTTGTTTAAAATCCTAGACAAGTTTGGTTTTAATAACAGAGTCATTCAGTTGGTGAACCAACTTGTCTCGATAGTTACCTCCTCTGTCATTGTGAATGGATCACCTTCAAGGTTTTTTCAGACCTCCAGAGGCCTCAGACAGGGAGATCCTATTTCTCCTATTATGTTTACAATCTTAGCTGAGAGTCTGGGGAGAAATATTAAAAAGCTTATTGATCAAAGATCCCTTGCTGGCTTAAGACCTTCTTCTTCTCTTCTAACCTGTTCCCACCAGCAATTTGTTGATGGCACCATTCTCATGGGAAGATCTACTGTGACTAAAGCTAAGACTTTCAAAAAAATTATGAATCTTTATGAATCTGCTTCTAGGTAAGTTGTCAACAGGGCTAAGAGTTCAATTTTTTTCATCAATACTCTGGAGTATAGACAAGTCAAACTTTCTCAGATTCTTGGATGCCGAGTTGAGCCTCTTCCATCAACCTATCTTGGTTTACCTCTTTGCTCTAAACCTTTGGACTCGTTTTGGATTTCTCTGGTTGAAAAATTCAATAAGAAGCTATCGGGATGGAAAGGAGCTCTTCTCAGTCAAGCTGGAAAGATCCAGCTCCTTAAGGCTTCGCTGCAAAATCTTCCTATTTATGCTCTCAGTATATTTAAAATTCCTGCTAAATATGTTGAGGCCATTGAAAAAATTCAGAAAAGGTTTCTCTAGTCTGGAGTGGAGGACAAGAAGAGATTTCCACTTGTGGGATGGGATCTGGTTTGTAGACCCAAATCAAGGGGGGGTCTGGGATTAAGGAAAATTAAAGTATTGAATCTGTCCCTTCTTGCTAAACAGCTTTGGAGAACTCTTACCTTGAATGGAGAATGGCGTGATACTTTAAAAGTCAAATATTTTAATAACTATGAGTCTTTTAATGAGATTATAAATTCTTCTTCTTTACCTCGTGGGTCTGTTTGCTGGAATGATATGGGTAGAGGAAGAAAGTTGTTGGAAATGGGAATTGGTTGGCTGATTGGAAATGGAAATTATGTTAGGTTTTGGGAAGATAGGTGGATTTTTAAAGATCCTTTGATAAGAATTGAGAAATTTAGTAAATGGATGAATGATTGTAAAAAGGAATTTGGAGTCTTGGTTAAAGATTATTGGAGGAATGGAGCTTGGGTTGATTTGAAGACCATCAGTCAGGATCTTAGCCCTATTCAGTTGGCTTTCAGAGCCCTAAGACTAGCTCAACACCAGGTGGAGGATCTTGTTGTCTGGTTAGACAACCCGTCTGGTATTTTTTTAGCTTCCTCTACCACGTCTATGTTGGTTAGTCCAATGGGGCCTCCACCCTTCTGGGCTAAGGCTTGGATTAATCACCTGACTCCGAAAATCAATATTTTCTACTGGATAATGCTACAGAATAAGATTCTCACTTTGGACAATCTTGGAAAAAGAGGAATTCAATTACCAAACAGATGTTATATGTGCAGGAATGAAGTCGAGACTGTTAATCATCTTTTTCTTCATTGCCCTTTTGCTTCGAATATATGGGATAAAATTTTGGCGCTTCTTGATGTGGCTTGGATTTTCCCAGCCTCCGTCGAAGACTTATTCATACAATGGAAAGCTCCTTCAAAAAATTCGTTTGTGCGAAAGCTATGGTCTTTTGTTCTACCTTTTGTGTCTTGGAATATCTGGAAGGAAAGGAACAACAGAGTGTTTAGGGATAAAGAGATGTTGGAAGGGGACTTGCATGCTAAAATTGTTAGGGCTATAAAGGAAAACCTATCTTTAATTCCTAGAAAAATGTTTGAGAAAGCTGACTAGTCTCCTTTTGATATTACTATGGCCAAAAAGTGGAATTCAAATTTAGTTGGATCAAATGTCCTTAAACCTGGTGTTTGTGGGAGAGAGAATGCTAATTGGTCTTTGCCACCTTTGGGCTGGTTTAAAGCCAATTTTGATGGTGCGGCTAAAGGAAACCCTGGGAAAGCTGGCAGTGGGTGTGTTTTAAGGGACAACTCGGGGGATTTTATTGCGGCTTTTGCTATGGACATCGGTACTCAAACTAATCATGTTGCGGAAGTCGTTGGGGCTTTTCATGCGGTTAGCTTAGCCCTCAAGATCAACACAAAATGTCTTTAGTTGGAGGGTGATTCATTGAATATAATAAATTGCATTCTTGGGCTTACCCCCCCTCGTGGACCATCAAAAAATGGATCGAAGATACTAAAATCTTATTAAGTAAATTTGATAAAGTGAAAGTGTCCCATGCCTATAGAGAAGCCAATACGGTGGCGGATTAATTCACCAATGAAGGGGTTAAGAAGGGTGGGGAAAACACGTGGAGGAAGAATGACTACCTCCATCTTGAAGTGAAAGCGCTAATTTATTATGATTCAGTGCATGGAAGAGAAGTTTGTCTTCGTCATGATGAAACAGATAAAGATCAGGTTCGTCAATTTCATTAGATTTGATGGGACCGACGTCATTTTCTTTTTCAAGAAGAGTCTCTGGCACGCTTTCTGGGTGTTTGCTAAAATATGCCTAAAGGGGACCTAGAGCAACTGTAGAGTGTTGTCAAACAGAGCTTTGAATATGGGTGGAGAAAGAAAATTTGTGGAGCCGAGCAGTTTTTAGGAGCACAGAAGGAATGCCAAAGCATGGGAAAGAATTGAAAAGGGAGGCTTAGTCCCGTATATGGAAAAGCTCCATGGTACGGACAAGGGGATGCTTGACTATTTTGTTAAAAACTGGAAAAATGGTGAGATTGTGTTGTTTGGCAGGAATGTTAAGCTGAATGAGGACTTAATCGGTGAGATAACTGGTCTTTCGACTGAGGGTGTGAAATTCTATCGGGACCGACGATTCTCTGATGAAGCGGTCATTAAATTTCCTAAAAAAGACAAGGAGAAAGCTAAGATGGTTAAGGTTGCCAATAGCTACTTTGATGTTGAGTCCATCAAATCTATTTGGAAGAAAGTTTTAAGAGTTATTATGGAATATATCACTGTTGACGGACGCTTCACCAGAGTTTATGGCTACCACTTTGCCATTCTGAACCACTTCCGTCACAAGGTTCATATCTCTCTGCCTTTTTACTTATTCTCTTCTTTGAAGAATTTCCTTGATGAAGTTGAAAGAAACCCTAGGAGGACTGCTATTATTCAC
>VDFB02111900.1:0-41712 GCA_007258455.2 Sequoia sempervirens | reverse complement strand
CATCACTACTTAACCTCATGCCCACAATGACATCCGGTTATATTTCTATGTCCTGCTCACGGACTCTAATCTGATGATACCCCGACCGTAAATCAATTTTAGTAAAGTAACATGCTCCATGGAGCTCATCAATAAGCTCGTCAATCCTCGGTATCGGGTATCTATTCTTGATTGTCCTCTTATTCAGGACCCTGTAATCAATGCACATACGTAACGTTCCATACTTCTTCACCAATACAACCGAAGAAGCGAACGGTGATTTGCTTGGTCGAATGTGACCCATAGCAAGTAACTCCTTTATTGTCTTCTCTATCTCATCCTTTAATCTTTTAGGATGCCTGTAAGGAGTTATCATCACGGGCTTAGCGCCCTCCTCGAGCTCAATAATGTGCTCTATGCCTCTGTCTGGAGGTCTACCTGGCGGAATATCACTGAACACCTTATCGTGCTTGACTCTCAACTGCTGAATGTCCGGATGATATTCTGTCTTTTGCTGTCCCTCCTGTATAGGGGCTAAATGGCACTCGGCAGCCCACTCTACCATGTCGTGACGCATGAGCCTCTCCATCCGATGAAAATAAATTGTTTTGAGGTCGCTGTCCCGAATTGCTTTAAGCATAGATTGCAGACTCTTCAGGACTCTGCGGACTCGCCACGGACTCGCGAGTCCTTGAGCCTCCTGAGTCGACTCGCCACGGACTCGGGAGTCGAGACCAGGAGAGTCCTGGCTCGGGACTCCCGAGTCCGAGCTCAAGACTCGTCCGAGTCCTGAGCTCGGACTCCCGAGTCCCGAGCCAGGACTCTCTTGCGCGGCTGGGACAGCATAAAACATAAAAACGCCTTCTTTTTTTTGATTTTTTGTTTCATTTTCATAGTCTAGGTTGCCAATACAGGTCTGCAAATTGATTTGGAGCTGATTGAAGCCAAGAGAACGAGCTAAAAGGATCAAAATAGAGTCAGGTAAGTGATCTAACACTTCTTTTTTTTAATTTTCTTTCATTCAAAATCAAAAAATTCAAGAGAAATAAGGGGAAATGTTGCCAATTTTTTTTCTATTTTCTTTAATACCCTAATTCCTACAATTTCTAGCTTGGTTTTGCATTCTTTTTTTTTTGCAATTGTTTGAAACTTTGAATCATATTCATTTGCTGATTTTTTAGCAAACCCTAACTGATTTTTTTTTTGTTTTCCATGTTGAACTTCCAGCAATGTCATCTTCAAATCCAAGGGGAAATAAAAGAGACCCTGCATGGAAGTATGGAATTCCAGGAGATAAAAAAGGTGAAGTGACATGTACTGAATGTGATAAATGGATGACAGGAGGAATAAACAGATTAAAATACCACCTTGCTAGAATACCTGGGCAAAATGTAGAGGGATGCAAGAAAGCTACTCCTGAGATTATTAGAGAGATGAAGGCCCTTCTTGCTGACTATGAGATAAAAAAAGATGAAAGACAAAAAACAAAGGATGCCCTAGCAACTGCGATGAGTGGATCCCAATCCCGTGGTGTTGCAAGTCCAAGCTTTCGTGCTCCACATTCATCTTTTGGTGAGAGTCCTGATGGTTCCTTTTCTACTGCTAGTGCTGACCAGGGTCCTTCATCAGGACCAAATTATTTTATTCCACGTAATGTTCCAGGAGCACAACCTTCACTTGAAGGTACCGGTTGGAATAAGGAAAAGCATCATGAAGCTAGGATGGCTGCTGCAAACTTTTGGTACTACAATAATCTACCTTTCAATGTTGCAAACAGCCCATATTGGGAAGGTTTGGTGAACGCCCTTACAGTTGCAGGAAAGGGGTTTAAGACCCCATCATCTAGAGATTTGAGTGGGCCATTGCTAGAGGAAGCCGTAAAGAATACACGGCTTGTGGTTGATGAGCAAAAGAAATTTTGGAGAAGAAAAGGTTGCAACATTTTATCTGATGGGTGGACAGATGGACGAAATAGAACTCTTCTTAACTTTTTAGTGTCCTCTAATGGTGGATTGGTGTTCCTAAAATCAATGGATGCCTCCCATGAAATCAAAAATGCTGAGACTTTATGCAATCTATTAGATGAGGTGGTCCAAGAGGTTGGAGTTGATAATGTTGTCCAAATCATCACGGACAACGCAGCTGCTTATGTAGCTGCAGGTAGACTACTTATGGAGAGGTATCCCACAATTGTATGGTCTCCATGTGCTGCACATTGCTTGGACCTATTGCTAGAGGACATTGGGAAGATTTCATGGGTCAAAAAAGTGGTTGAAGATGCAAAAAATGTTACAAAATTTATCTACAACCATACTTGGGTGCTTTCTTTGATGAGGAAATTCACAAATGGCAAGGACCTTGTGCGACCTGGAGTGACACGATTCGCTAGCCACTTCCTCACATTGCAAAGCATTCTTGGTGCCATTGGTCATCTCAAGCAAATGTTCGTGTCCGATGCTTGGAAGGGGTCCTCATTTTACAAGAAACCTGAAGGGGAGAGGATTGTTGCCATAGTTTTTGATGAGACATTCATCAAAAATGGAGAGGAGTTGATGGGGGTAAGTAGCAATCACACAAAAAAAAATTATACATGATAATCTATTTGCTGTTTTTATTTTTTGAGGGGTTAATTTTGTTATAATTTAACATTTGTTTTCATTTTTTTAGGTGACAAAACCTTTGGTGAGGGTTCTTCGTATGGTGGATGGAGATGGCATGCCAATGGGTTTCATCTATGAGGCCATGGATATGGCCAAAGAGGCCATATCACATTACTATGGTGGCAACAAAAGGAAATATGAAATCATATGGCGCATCATTGATCGAAGATGGACACACCAACTCCACCAGCCGATTCATGCCTTTGCCTACTTCTTGAATCCGAAGTTCTACTTCTCAGAAACATTTAAGGCGGATGAGGAGGTCATGGATGGTCTTGTCACATGCATTGATAGGATGGTGCCTGATCATGAGCTGAGAGATAAGGTGCTTGATGAGTTGGAGGTGAGATTTGTTATATCTTATTTATGAAATTGCAATGTTGAGCCTTGACTATCTATGAATTTTCTATATTTGATTTACTTTTTCTTTTATCTATTCAAGGTTTACAAGGGTGCAGAGGGGAGACTCTTTTCCTCCCAACAAGCAATTGAAAGAAGAGGAAAACAACAACCAGGTAAAAAATGAAATTAGAAACTTGATTCTTACATATAGATTTTTTACTTTATTCTTATTTCTTAATATTTATATTTTTTAAACATGTTTTTGTAGATCTATGGTGGGAAAACTATGGTGCTAGCACACCAAATCTTCAAAAGCTAGCCATACGTGTCTTGTCGCAGCCATGCAGTGCTTCTGGGTGTGAACGCAATTGGAGTCTATTTGAGAACATTCACACAAAGAAGAGAAACAGGTTGACTCAGCAACGCTTAAATGATTTAGTTTTTGTTCGGTACAACCTTCGCCTTCGAACTAGAAAGGTGGAGGGTGTTTCACATGAGTCCATCGACTTGGATGACATTGATCCATATGGTGAATGGACTATTAATGAACAAAATGATGAGGCTGATGTCTTACTTACTGATGAGGATCTTGCTGAATTAGAGAGAGCAGCAGCAGAAGAAGAAGAAGCAGCAAGATTGGATGCCATGGAGGACGACGAAGACACATTTGAATATCATGTTTCCCCTTCTCGATCTCCTAGTCCTCATTTGGATACTATAGCACGGGCACCTTCTAGTTCTAGGCCTTCAAAATTGGCTACCATTGGGAGGGGAAAGAGGAAGATGTAGACTAATGTGGTTATTAATGTTTTCTTCTTTTTAACATGATTATATGTAAACATTTATAAACTTATGATGTTGTTATACATCGAAACTATGAGTATTTGATGACTATGAAATTATGAATGATTAAATTTCAATTATTGAGTATTTGATGATCATATGACATGTGTAATCTTTGAATTATGAGTGTTTGATAATCAAATTAGGCTCTTATGTTCTCTAAATGCATTAATTTGTTCTTTTTTTTTGTAAAACTACGGTTTTTTTTTTTGCTGAGTCCTTGCCGAGTCTTTTCCCGAGTCCGTGCCGAGTCCCCGAGTCCGAGTCATATTTTGGGCTGCCGAGTCCGCGGCGAGTCCGAGTCTGCAAACTATGGCTTTAAGTATGTGAGTCTTCCCGTCGACATCAAAACGGATCTCCATGTCCTTGAGACGAAGAGTGACTTCCTCCAATGAATGAAGCCACTTCATTCCCAAGACCAAATCAATGTCTCCCATGTTAACCACATAGTAATCAGCCTTGAACTCATAATTGTTCAGGCGTAAAGGGAGATCCTCTATCATGCGTTCACACCTCAAAGTGTATCCATCGGCCACCTTGACTCTAATGCCCTCGAACTCCTCAGTGATGAGTCCGCGTTTCTCAACGAATCTAGCATCTATGAAATTATGCGTGGCTCCTGTATCAAGTAGGGTAATGACCCTCTGTCCTGCCAACACACCACGAATCCTGAAAGAGCCCTCCTGCTGTATGCTAGATAAGCGTGCCTCCTGTAACTGAAGCTCTGGCCCTGTCTCAGCTCTAGGCTCTGGAGCCTCTGACTCTAAATCCTCGGAACTCTCCTGCTGTTCGGAATTTTCTGATTCTGAGTCCTCGTAGTACGCCCACATCACTCGATTTACCTTGCCCTTAGGTCTTAGAGGACAATCATGATTGGCGTCATAGGGTCCTTTGCAGTAGAAGCAAAGCTTCTTCCTGCGTAGGTCATTAAGGGCCTCTCGATCCAAAGGTGGAGCTGCTGATTTACCTTTTGAATCGTTCCTAAAGTCTGATTTTTCTTTGTTAAAATCAGATTTGTCCCTGTTTTTATTAAAGCCCTTATTATCCCTGAATGATGAAGAACCTCTGCAGTTGAATCGACTAGACGGTGCTGCTAACTCCATGCTTCGTGCTTTCTTCATCGCCTCTTGTAATGAAGGAGGATCAAAGGCTTTGATCCAGCTTCTCAATGGCTCTGTCAAACCCTCCATGAAGAGTACTACTAATCTCCTCTCTAATATATTCGGGACCATGACTGATAGCTTCTGAAAGTCACCGATATAGGTCTCTAGACTGCCACTCTGCCTCAACTGTGCCAAGTCTCTGAAGTAGGATTCCGGATCCTTCTTGTCAAAACGCTCTACCAACCTGTCAACAAACTCCTGGTAGGATGTGATCCGGTCATGCTGTAACGTCACCATCCCGTGGTGCCACCAGTCGTAAGCTACCCCCTCCAGATGTAGTGTCGCATAACGAATGGCATCTCTCTCAGCCATCGGGCGTAGTGTGAGGAATGTATCTAGTTTGCTAATCCATGCTTGGGCTGTCACCTTGCCACTCCCATCGAACATCGCTAGGTTAAGCCTGTTTGTTGCATGTTTTAGGTCATTGTTCTGAAATCTAGGTCTCCAATCCTGTCGACCTCTGTGGTGCTCTCGCCTCTGTGTAATAAAACGGTCAAAAGTGATCCGTTCTCTGACCTCAGGTGGTACTAACTCCCACTCCTCGTTCGCTGCCATAAGCGTATCCGCGAACAACTCATCCTGCTCCTCACCTGCCAAGACCTCCTCGGCCTCCTGTCTCACAAATGTAGGCCTGGTAGGCCTGTCTGCTGTCCGTGAGGCTGTCCTAGGTGCCCTGCGAGACCCTGCTTCACTCCTCTCCTCGTCACGATGTGGTGACGGTCTCCTCGGAGTACCCAGTCTCTGAAGTGCAACTGCCAACTGTTGTAATACATCATCGGACCGCCGTTGACCTGCACGAAGATCTCTGAGTGCAAGCAAAACCTCTGCATCATCCTGATCTCTGTTATTAGGTGGGATCTCTGTCCCAGGTATATCTGTTCTGTTAGCCCTGTCATTCCTGTCAGCCATGTTTCCTGGCTGCCTGCTCAAACTCCGTTGCCTGTCAATCAAGGCACGTCTGCATGTGTAATACCTGTATGGTTCAAACTCTTCTGGCTGCATAAGATGGCTAAACCCTAAGGATGGCAGGATTTAGTTCTGATACCATTGTAGAAACCCTAGTTTCCCCGTTTTCTCTGTATCTGACTGTTTTTGTGTTTTTCTGACGGTTTTAGGTTTTTTGAGTGTTTTTGAAGTTTTTGTGCAATACAAGAAAGATTGCGATTTTTGCAAGAATTGGAAATAAATTCAAATAAAATAAATCTACTCTGATAACAGTAGTATTTGATGCCAATACGAATACCAGTCTATTATTTGTTCTTCTAGAATGATTACAAAAATGTTCTACTGACATGCAATATAAAAATAATGATTTTTATTGTAAAAATCTGGTATTTTTGCAGCAGCTGAAAGTACAGATTTGGTACGGCTGCATTAACAAACTCCTTCTCCCTTGTTCTGATGAACCCAAATGATGTCAGGAGGATATGCGCCCAAGGGAGTAATGGCAGACTGAACCTGAGTTAGGTGTTTTGCTTGAAACAGGAAGTACGCCCCTTTTTGAAGAGGTACGGCCAAGTACATCAGTACGGCTATGACAAAAACAACAAGTAATGATTTGTACGGCCTTCTCTATAACTCTCTAGATCTCCAAAACATGTACGCCTTGATGAATGAATGCTTCTGAAAGAATAAACTATCTGAAACTCTGTAAATGAATAGTCTCTGAAGATCAATGATTTCCTCTGGATGAAGAAACCTCTGCTGGCAATAAATCAGGTGTTATTTCACACCCTCTGAACTGCTTCCAATGGAGATGGCTCGTTCCCCAAGGAATTCGAACTTGAAACCCGAAAGCTTCTTGCTCAGATCAAAGTTGATCAATTTCAATTCTCAATAATCACATAATGGCTCAAAACCCAATGCAAATGCACTATATTGCTCAAAAGTGCGATTTCCTCAATAATAGGGTTTATTAAAATATTTGACTTTTAATTCTTTTAATCTTTCCATAGTCTCAGCCAAAATTTAATAATAAAATATAATTATCAATTTGGCCCCTTCTGATGATGGCGACCCCCTCAAATAAAATCACTTAAGTTATAATTTAATATTATAACTTTATATTATAATCATCAAATAATTAATATTTAATTAATACAATTAAATATTAATATTTCCCTCGTTATTCATCCGATGACTGATCCGTCTGAAACTGACGAACACTGAAGTGATCCTGAATACTGCCAACGCCATACTGCTAAAAATAGCAGGGGTCCCACGCTGACTGCCAAGAACTGCTAAAAATAGCAACTTCTGCAAAAAGTCTCCGAATGAGTCCAAACGAAAGCCAACTGATCAAACTCTGCCAACTGAAGCTGAGCCAAGCTCCAACGTGACCCTCTATCTAGTCTATCAGCCTACGAGGGTCGTGTGATAGGCTAATCCTGTGCTCCGAGAGATGTCACTGAGAAGGGGACATGACACTGGAGTCACTACAAGATTAGAGTTGCTACAAGAATTGAGTTGCAAGAGTCACTACAACTCACGGTTATGATAATAGATTAGAGTCAATGGGCTGAGTCCAAGACAGAGCAGGGGAGGAGGGTGAAGGATATAGTGAAGAGTGATGTGTTTTGGAGTGATGCAAAATATATAGTCTCCATCATTGCTCTAGTTTTTCAGGTCATCAAATAAGGGGATGTGGATGCACCTAACCTTGGAGAGGTGTATGAGTGCATTGATTCTATGCTTGACTAGATGAAGGTGGTTGTGTGAGAGGACCCCGCATTAGCATTCTACAATGAGCACATTCAGCCAATCATTTATCGAAGATGGGAGAAGCTCAACACTCCTTTGCACATGGCTGCCAATGCATTGAATCGTAAGTGGTACAAGACTAGGCCTAGTAGAGTTACACCGATACAAGACTAGGTCCACTCATGCCAATCGTGTTGGCATCTATAGGATCATACATCTTCTCAATAGACCTAAAGGCCTTCACCTTAGCATCCTGTATCGATGCAACTCTACCAAGCCTAGTCTTGTACCACTTAGGATTCACTACATAGGCAGTCATGTGCAAGGGAGTGTTGAGCTTCTCCAATCTCTAATGAATGATTGGTTTTGAATGTGCTCATTGTAGAATGCTAATCCTTCTCTTGCACAACAACCCTCATCTAGTCAAGCATAATCAATGCACTCATACACCTCTTCAAGGTTAGGTGTGTCTGCATCCCCATATCTGATGACTTGGAAAACTGAAGCAATGATGGAGAATACATATTTTGCATCACTCTTCACTATATCCTTCATCCTCCTTCCCTGCTTTGTCTTGGACTCGGCCCATCGATTCCAATTTGTTGCCATAGCCATGAGTTGCAGTGACTCTTGCAAATCAATCATTCTCTCCAAGAGAATGAAATAAGATGCATATCTAGTCTCAATAGGTTTCCAGAACTCCTTAGAGAAGCTCTTGAAGAGTGCATGTGAAGTGTGGTGGTTGGAAATAAACATCTACATATCTCTAGCATCATTGACTTGAGTGCATTGCGCATATCCACTCAATCTTCCCCATGTCCTTGAGTGCATTGCGCATGACATGCACACAACATGGAGTCCACCAAATATGTCTATAATCTGCTTCAACAAGTTTCCCCCAACTTTGCACACATGTGTTGCATCTCTCACTACTTGGACCACATTTTGTTGCCCAACCTCCTCAATAGCCTCCTTGAGGACCTAAAATTGAAATCAACATCTTTGCAATGCCTTGTACAATCAACTTTTTTAAGAAAGTATGGGCTCTTTGTACATGTAACCATGATATTGATGAGTGGACGATGGCTAATGTTCGTCCACCCATCTATGTCTACTGCATCCAATCTTCACCCAATATTCCTTCATTTTCTCCATCAACACATTAATCTTGGAAAAGTTCTTATTTAAGATTGTGGTCCTCAATTTTGTCTCACCTGGTGGCACATATGATGGTTCTCCCCTTTCTACCATTGAAATCATCTCCCTATAATAAGGAGATTGAGCTACATGGATGGGATGCCATTAGAAAAGAACTTGCCATTGGCATCATCTATCTCATTCTTAAGTTGCACATTGAACAAATCAGCTATGGGATTGCTTTGCAATTTGTGTTTCCCCTTACCCTCTCTTGAATGGGCATTGGAAGAACCTGGCATCACTCCTACTCTCGTTAGCAAAGTATGACTAGAACTCTATGGCTGGCTTTGTTGAACATGCACCCTATGAGACAGTAATAGGCATAGGTGTAGCTGCACTGTCATAGCTTAGGTGTAGGAACACCCCATAGCTTATTTATCTTAGTTTTGTATTTGAGGTTTGCCGGTTTCACCAAAAAATAACATGTATTTGCACCTTTTCTTCGAAGAAAAAAGGTGTGTATTGACTCTAGTAATGTTGCCATACCATTCTAGATCACAAAAGCGACACTTCTACTTCCTTGTGCCACCAGATGTCCTTGGCTTGCTTGGTAATTCTGTTGCAAACTGTCTGAGAGGAGACTTACGATCAAAAGGACCCCTAGCATACTCTGCCAGTAATGCGGAGGGGCACTCTATACTACTTGCTACACCTGCCATGAAACTAGTTTGGGCTTCAGGCTCAGCCCCATGGTCATGCCCATCATCCTTAGGTTCATATTCAGATTCAGTTTCAGTATGAACCTCTACTTCATCCTCATTCATGTCATGAGAGGTCATTGCCACTACAATATACAAATAAATTTTGTAAGAGCCTAGCTTCAGCCTAGTTTAACAAATTTGAATAAATTTTGATTTTGAGTCTTGATGACAAAATAAAAAATGAACAATAAACATTGAAATGAATTTGTGAATATGCATTTGTTGATGAACACACAGTTATATTGAGAGGCGGGCGGGGGGGGGTGGGGGGGGTGAATCTGTAAAGTTTAGAGAGCATGGAGGGCACCCACTTGCCATTAGGGGAATATGCATTTGCGAATGAGCACACGGTTATACTGAGAGGGGGGGGGGGTGAATTTGTAAAGTTCAGAGGGCATGGAGAGTGCCCACTTGCCATTAGGGCTTGCCCCTAAGCACAAGAATTGAGACAAAAATGAAATTTAAATAAAAACTTGCTTTTTTAGATGCCCAAGCTAGGAAATCCTTGGATGTCCTCGAGACGTTTGAGGGACACCTGGGCGTCCTTGGGACATCTCACTGTTCCTGGGGAATTGGCAATGATGGGGGTATGGCGGGGGGTTGTCCTCGACCCATCACCACGTCCAGAGGATGTCCCTGTCCTAGAAATGAGGGAAAAAACAAGGGTGATGCATCCCTATGGTACATTGGTTATCTTCAATGGATAAAATACTGAGAGGCAGGGGGGAATCTGTAAAGTTTAGAGGGAATGGAAGGGGCCCACTTGCCATTAGGGCTTGCCCCTAAGCACAAGAATCGAGAAAAAAAGAAATTTAAATAAAAACTTGCTTTTTTAGCCGCCCAAGCTAAGGAATCCTTGGATGTCCTTGGGACGTCCCACCGTTCTTGATGAATTGACAGTGGTGGGGGTATGGCGGGGGGCTGTCCTCGACTCATCCCCACGTCTAGGGGATGTCCCTATCCCATAAACGGGGGAAAAAACAAGGGTGACGTGCCCCTGTGATACATTGGTTATTTTTAATGGATAAAATAAATAATAAATGATAGTAAACTTTAAAAGGGAGAAAATAAAATCATTAGTAATAAAATAAAGTGAAAAACATCAATAATAAAAAATAAATAAAATTTTTACAAAATGAAAAAAAAAGGTGTGAAAGTCCTTTGTGAGTTGTTCTCGAACGAAGATCTCAAATTATTTAGGGCCTTCCTCTTCGCTAGTGGTCTTGTGTTGTTTCTGGGTGCCATAAGCCTCTGTGGCCTCGTGGACATTATTAAAACATTTCATAATCTGTAAAGTTCAGAGGGCATGGAGGGGGCCCACTTGCCATTAGGGCTTGCCCCTAAGCACAAGAATTGAGACAAAAAAGAAATTTAAATAAAAACTTGCTTTTTTAGATGCCCAAGCTAGGAAATCCTTAGATGTCCTCGAGACGTTTGAGAGACACTTGGGCGTCCTTGGGACATCTCATCGTTCCTGGGGAATTGGCAGCGATGGGGGTATGGCGAGGGGGTGTCCTCGACCCATCACCACGTCCAGGGGATGTCCCTATCCTAGAAATGGGGGAAAAAACAAGGGTGACACATCCTTGTGGTACATTGGTTATCTTCAATGGATAAAATACTGAGAGGCGGGGGGGAATTTGTAAAGTTTAGAGGGCATGGAGGGGGCCCACTTGCCATTAGGGCTTGCCCCTAAGCACAAGAATTGAGAAAAAAAGAAATTTAAATAAAAACTTGCTTTTTTAGATGCCCAAGCTAGGGAATCCTTGGGGTATGGTGAGGGGGTGTCCTCGACCCATCACCACGTCCAGGGGATGTCCCTATCCTAGAAATGGGGGAAAAAACAAGGGTGACACATCCTTGTGGTACATTGGTTATCTTCAATGGATAAAATACTGAGAGGCGGGGGGGAATTTGTAAAGTTTAGAGGGCATGGAGGGGGCCCACTTGCCATTAGGGCTTGCCCCTAAGCACAAGAATTGAGAAAAAAAGAAATTTAAATAAAAACTTGCTTTTTTAGATGCCCAAGCTAGGGAATCCTTGGATGTCCTTGGGACGTTTGAGGGACACCTGGGCGTCCTTGGGACGTCCCACCGTTCCTGATGAATTGACAGTGGTGGGGGTATGGCGGGGGGCTGTCCTTGACTCGTCCCCACATCCAGGGGATGTCCCTGTCCCAGAAACTGGGGAAAAAACAAGGGTGACACGTCCTTGTGGTACATTGGTTATCTTCAATGGATAAAATAAATAATAAATGATAGTAAACTTTAAAAGGGAGAAAATAAAATCATTAGTAATAAAATAAAGTGAAAAACATCAATAATAAAAAATAAATAAAAGTTTTACAAAATGAAAAAAAAAAAGGTGCGAAAGTCCTTTGTGAGTTGTTCTCGAATGAAGATCTCAAATTGTTTAGGGCCTTTCTCTTCCCTGGTGGTCTTGTGTTGTTTTTGGGTGCCATAGGCTTCTGTGGCCTCGTGGACATTATTAAAATATTTCATTTCATTTCATTTCTGCTGTCTCTCAACACTCCATGCAAGGAAAAAAGAAAGATGGACGGTACATGTCTCTCTGATCACTCGGGCTTGAGATCAAGAAGTAATCCTTTGAAGGTAATAGGAAGTGATTTGGTAGTTAAAAAAGGAAGATCAGACCTCAAAATCTGTACCTTGAAAAAAGAATTGTAGTATGTAATTAGACCTCTCTCTTGAGTTCTTCGAGTTTAAAACACTTGACTAGTTTCTTAGGTGGGACTTTTTTGTTTTGATTATGTGATGATGCTCATTTTGTGAGTTCCATTTGTGTTTTGCAGCTTTAATGCTGTTTGTTATGTTGGTTGCTTCATGATTGCTTATCAAAGCTTCTCCGTTCTTTCTTGTTTGGCTTTTGTAAAAGGGTTTGGGCCTATGTTCTACAGTGTTTCGATGAAGGGGATGAGGGGATAGCAAGGAATCTGTTTTGGGGATGATAATCTGAGGGCCATTTGTTGGGGACGGTGGGGGGATGGCAATATATGAAAATTTTAATTAACTATCATGGTAATTAAGTTTCTAAATTGATGGCCTTAAATATGAAAGTTTGCAGTTTACCTCCAAGCAGCACTTGATCATCCAAACCTCTTGGGTTGAGGTCCCATGAAGTGGGGCTTCCTAAAAAGTTTCAGTGGGTAGTGCTGAGATATTTTAGGAGTATTCTAAAGTGGGTAGTACCATGAATTTTGTTGTGTAGCTTGAGCTTAGAACTTTAAGCTCCAAAATTTATGTAAGCTGGTGGTCTTATGAATTTTGTTATTTTACATATATTCAATTCAACATAGTATGCATATAAAATGATAAAATAGTTGATATACAGTATATTGAAATATTTAGCAATTTGGTGCCTAGATACCCACCTATTCAAAGGGAAAACTAAATTGCTGAAAACTCTTATGCTTAGGTTTTCTTATATTCAAATTTTCAAAATACACAAGAAAAACCTCCAAAACAAGCCAATAATTAGTAAGCTCTATGGAATAATAATAAGGAAAAATATAAATCAATAAAATAAATTTCATTATTGAAGTATATAGATGATAAGTTAAAGTATCTTTGGTGTTGTTGTTGTTGTTTGGTCAGTGCACTGCTCTCTGATTGATATGCAAACAAAGAGATAAAAAAATATTAGGGTTACCTCAAGTTCCCGGGATGGGGACGACAGGGACGGCGGGATGAGTCCCCAAGTTTCCGATTTTTGAGGTCAAATTTGGGGACGATGGGGGATGGCTATATAAAAATGTAGGGAAAATTTTAAAAATATAGGGAAATTTTAAATATTCATATGATAACATGGATAAGACATGTGTAATATACATTATAGAACCTTCACATATAACATTTGTGTTCAACATTATGCCAATACTCAATACGCATTCAAAATTAACATACACGAATCATGAAACAACTTCCAAGTTATAATTTATAAACTTATACCAAAATGCCCAAAGGCTACATTGCTGTCATATAGTTTTAAAGTTGGCTATGAAAATCAAAATACAATATCGTATGTCAATAATGAATAAACAAAGAGTATTGTTGCCCCTAATCATCTCTCATAATTGCATCAAAATCAGAGTCATCCTCTGAGTCACTGCCATTGTGATGGTCCTGCTCAACCAACAGAACCCCAACCAAACCCTAAGTTGTCTCCTCATCTACCTGGGTCACGTCCTCGGGATCAATATCCCACCGTAGAGATGGAGTCTTTCGATACTCTGGAGTCTGTCGATCTTGAAGCCGAAGAGCACTATGAACGGCCACTAGCTTCTTCGCTCGTCTTGAGGTAAGTCTATTCCTCTTGAGGGAGTGGATAGAGCTATATGTGGACGAATTCCTCTCTGTAGCAGGGGAACTGGCAACCTGTACAAGAAAGCGAGTAGCAAGTGTCTTCAATTACAGTGTATTCCTCCCATGATAGGTCCACCATCCAATAGGGTTCGATTGAGCTAATATAGCTCTATCCAACCTCGAATGTTGTTTACTCAAGTTTGGGCCATTAAGATTTGCAAAGTCTAGGAATTGTGTCCGAAGTAGTGAAGCTTGCTCTGTTGGATAAATCTTTTCAATGGCCCGTGTGAACCCATCTAAAACCTCAGGGTCATCGCATGGAGGCACCCTACTAGCCCTTGGTGCATACCATTTTGGATTTAGAGCAAAGGCAGCCATATGAAGCAGGCTGTTCATTGTATTCCACCTCCGCGTCACAATGGGTCTAATGTGTTGCTCATATAAATCCAAATTGGGATCCTTTCCCGAAATAACTTGCTTGATCCTTCCGAGCATATTGTCAAATGTCTCATATATCTCTCCAAGGCTAGGAGAGTCTGTATCAGCATATCGGATGACATCTACAATAGGCGAGATGAAGGAGCAAATATATCTACAAAATGCAAACAAAAAGTTCAAAATAATAGTTGACAAGTTAATTGACATGTTAGAAACTTCAAAAGTGGAACATTGGACAATAAAATTAAAATATTAAAATCAGAAATTTAAGATGAAAATCAGCTATTTAATATGTCTTATCTCACATTGGCCCACCAATCGTCATCGAGGATCTTTTGTTTGATGGTCTTTCCTTGAGCAAAACTTGCATTAGGCCATCTAGTCCACTCTACATTGACCATCATCAATTTTAGAGGCTCATGCACCTCAAACATCCTCTCCAACAAGATGAAGTATGTGGCATATCTACATTCATTGATAATGCAAACAAAAAGTTCAAAATAATTAGTTGACAAGTTAATTGACATGTTAGAAACTTCAAAAGTGGAACATTGGACAATAAAATTAAAATATTAAAATCAGAAATTTAATAGGAAAATCAGCCATTTAATATGTCTTATCTCACATTGGCCCACCGACCGTCATCGAGGATCTTTTGTTTGATGGTCTTTCCTTGAGCAGAACTGGCATTAGGCCGTCTAGTCCACTCTACATTGACCATCATCAATTTTAGAGGCTCATGCACCTCAAGCATCCTCTCTAACAAGATGAAGTATGTGGCATATCTACATTCATTGATTCAATGATTCATTAAAAAAAAAAATTTAAAACAAAATCAGATTATGAATACAAATTGAAAGTGAAACAAAATGAAGTGGCATACCTTGTCTCAACAGGTTTGAGAACTCCTTCTTTGAACTTGTTTTGAAGAGAGCAAGTGAGGTGTGGTGATTGCAACTAAACATCTGAATATCTCTAGCTTTTGCCACCATTTGCTTCACCCAATCCAACTTCCCTATGTCTTTCAATGTATTGTTCAATGCATGAACACAACATGGGGTCCAAAATATGTGCCTATAAGAACCCTTCACCATCAACCCAGCTGATTTGCACACGTGTTGAATCGGTGATCACCCGCGCCACATTTGCAGCTCCAATGTAAGAGACCAGGTGTCTCTCAACCCAAATCCTCTGACTGTAAATACGCTTTTGTTTGTTTTGCAATTTTTGATTTTTTTGAGGGTTTTTGAATAAATGAAAGAAAGTGCGATTTTGAAATAAATACAATAAAATTCGTAGAAAACTAGAATCTATAATAACTCTTTGATTTTGTAAAGAGAAAGCCTTCTTCAATTTAATCGAACTATTACAGTATGAAAGGTAGTACATGCAATGTAAAAATCAACTGCAAACTTTATTAAAAACTTGGTTATAAAATCTAGTCACGTCTGCCACTGACATGCCATTGTGTGGCTGAAACTCCTGATGATGACCCTGCTGCTCTGCCTCCGAAGTCGAAGGTGCCTCTCTAGATATGAATGTAGGTTGTCCCGGCCTACGCTCATGCAAGATAGGTGACGACTGCCGCTGTACTGACACCAGTGGCTGGTCTATGCTTGCAGTCCTGCTCGTCTGTCCTACCTGAATATAGTGCTGCTGAGGCTGAGTGTACTGCCTCATCGTGCCCATCAACTGAGACATCATGTCCATCATATTATCATGCCTGTGCCTGAACTCCTCATTAGTAATATCACCTCTGGCATGCTCTTTCCCTGGATCCCTATGTGACTCTGCAGGAATCTCATGATCTGCCATCAGTGTAGTGACACTGTTCTCACTGCTATTGGAACTGGATTTGTGAATACCCAGAACCCCTGATATTGTCTCACCTTTAGGAATAGGTGGACCTGTCCAATCCTCAACTCTGCCTGTTCCTCTACCCTTACTGTAGAAAATAATATCTCTACTCATGAAAAAACATCGAAAAAGCACACATCTGACTGAAAAAGCAACTGAAAAAGCACAGGATGGCAGGAAAACTGTGCTCTGATACCACTGTAAGAGACTAGGTGTCTCTCAACCCAAATCCTCTAACTGTAAATACGTTTTTGTTTGTTTTACAATTTTTGATTTTTTTGAGGGTTTTTGAATAAATGAAAGAAAGTGCGATTTTGAAATAAATACAATAAAATTCGTAGAAAACTAGAATCTATAATAACTCTTTGATTTTGTAAAGAGAAAGCCTTCTTCAATTTAATCGAACTATTACAGTATGAAAGGTAGTACATGCAATGTAAAAATCAACTGCAAACTTTATTAAAACCTTGGTTATAAAATCTAGTCACGTTTGCCACTGACATGCCATTGTGTGGCTGAAACTCCTGATGATGACCCTGCTGCTCTGCCTCCGGAGTCGAAGGTGCCTCTCTAGATATGAATGTAGGTTGTCCCGGCCTACGCTCATGCAAGATAGGTGACAACTGTCGCTGTACTGACACCAGTGGTTGGTCTATGCCTGCAGTCCCGCTCGTCTGTCCTACCTGAATATAGTGCTGCTGAGGCTGAGTGTACTGCCTCATCGTGCCCATCAACTGAGACATCACGTCCATCATATTATCATGCCTGCGCCTGAACTCCTCATTAGTAATATCACCTCCGGCATGCTCTTTCCCTATATCCCTATGTGACTCTGTAGGAATCTCATGATCTGCCATCAGTGTAGTGACACTGTTCTCACTGCTATTGGAATTGGATCTGTGAATACCCAGAACCCCTGATATTGTCTCACCTTTAGGAATAGGTGGACCTGTCCAATCCTCAACTCTGCCTGTTCCTCTACCCTTATTGTAGAAAATAATATCTCTACTCATGAAAAAACATCGAAAAAGCACACATCTGACTGAAAAAGCAACTGAAAAAGCACAGGATGGCAGGAAAACTGTGCTCTGATACCACTGTAAGAGATTAGGTGTCTCTCAACCCAAATCCTCTGACTGTAAATACGTTTTTGTTTGTTTTGCAATTTTTGATTTTTTTGAGGGTTTTTGAATAAATGAAAGAAAGTGCGATTTTGAAATAAACACAATAAAATTCGTAGAAAACTAGAATCTATAATAACTCTTTGATTTTGTAAAGAGAGACTTCTTCAATTTAATCGAACTATTACAGTATGAAAGGCAGTACATGCAATGTAAAAATCAACTGCAAACTTTATTAAAAACCTGGTTATAAATTGCAGCAAGGCACACAGCTGTAAGTCATCTGGATAACAAGAATACTCCAGTCTCCCAGTCTAGGAACACGCCAAACACCTCAGAGAAGCAAGGCGACCAAGCTAGAAGGAGAGAGAACCCAAAAACCAAGGCATTTTTCCTTTATTACTTCACACGCCTCTCAACAAGTATAGTACGACCTGACAACAGCAATGATGAAGGTACGGCCCAGCCAACATTCAATAATTCCGTACCCCTTGAAGAATGTGCCAGATCACTGAATAAAGAATAGGTAAGTTGCCTTATTGCTTAGATGAATGATCTCTGTTAAATCCTTTTCTGAAACTACCTCAGTAAGCACAAATGCAACCTCTGAATGAAGTTACCCTGTTAACAATCTTCAACTGGTATTGCATAGTCTCAGTATGCCTGATTCTGAAGAGGGAACGTTCTTCAAAACCTGATGATCTGCAGAAACCCTTGTTTCTCAAACCCCGATGCTCTTAGAGAGAAATAATAACAAATTCGAATAATCAACATGATGAGTTCGATTTGCCTTGAGGAAATATATAACCTCTCTCAAAAAGTTGACCCTTCACAAAAAAGCTATTAAATGAGCAATTAAAATATCATTAAATCGCCATTTAATGACTTAGGCATATTAATTAAATAATGGCGCCCTTTTTCTTAAATGAGCATTAAAATACTCATTTAATATTAATTTATAAAGTATTAATGATACTTTATAATTTTCCATTAAATAATTATATTTAATTATTTTCATTAAAGTGACTTTATATTATAAAGTCAAATTAATAAACTTTTAATAATGATCAAATGCCTTAATAATTACTGTTTGCTCATCAGATCATCAAACCGGGTCGAAGCTGAGTTGACCAACTGAATCAGGTGCCCTGCCAAAAATAGCATCCCCTACCTGCCTGACTTACTATAAATAGTAAGTACCTCTAAATCACTCTGTAAGTGTCTGCAAAGGCCCAAACCTGAATCAACTGCTGGAGTGATGTTCCCCAACGCTGGATAATTGCCTCAAGTGATCCTCTAAACACTTCTGCTAGCCTACAAGGATCTGGATGATAGGCTAACCTCAGAAATAACTGTACTGCCTAGGAAGGGGACATTACAGCCAACCTCCTCTATGGCATCTTTCAAAATGGAAAACTGGAAGTTTGCATCCTTACGTCTCCCCGAACAATCTACGACTCTAGGAAAATAAGAACCAGCAAGGCATGTGACTATGACATTGATGAGTGGCCTACGTTTAACATCAGTCCACCCATCCATCAACTATAGAGCACCTCGTCCTCATCCACGTTTGCCTCGTCTTCTCTATTAAGACATTAATTTTGGAGTACTCTTTGTCTAGGAGGGTGGTGCGTAGCTTATGATCTCCAGGGGGTATGAATGAAGGACCAATGGTGGCTATGTCTTTCACCATTTGTTTGAAATAAGAGGAACGAGCCACATGAAATGGGATGGCATGGGAAAAAAATAATTTGGCAATGGCAGATTTCAGTGGCTTTTTGTGCTTGGTTATTAAACATGGACTCAATTGAAGATGTCTTCCCACTACCACTCACCTTCCTCTTTCCTTTTGAGGCAACTCCACTACTACCAACCGTGGAAGGAATAAGAGTAGGCATAGATGATTGTGAACTTGGGAAAGAAGGTGACCCAACTTGAACCCCACCATCGAATTCCATTTGAATTTTTTGGCACTCTAAAAATAGTTCATCTATCAATGTAGGACACACTAACTCCATGGCCCACCTCACCCAAAAAATGAGACCTAACTCTTGTGTAGCTGCCCCTAAATTCCTTTTCACAAAATGGCAAAACCACACCCTACTCCCCCCTGAATTTTTGTCTTTCAATAACGGGTGTAACATATCGAAGGAATGGTTTTTTTTTGTTTAATGGGTGTTTTGCATAGTATTCCATGGTCTTGTTATTGGTTGTTGAAGGGAATTGGATTGGGTTTCTTTGCTCTCCACTACCACCCCCATCACTTTCCCTTCTAGTTTGCACTTCAACTTCACTATCACTCCCATCCTCATTGCTGCTGATGTTTTTTATATTTAGAATGCAAGTTTCAACTGAAAATGCAAAAAAATAAAAAAAATCAGACAATGTATGCTTGGGATTCTGTAAAAAAATGAAAAAAAAAAAAGAGGGAAAGGAAATGCATATACCTCTTTGGTGGATTTGCACTCCCAACAACATTAATTTCAACCTTCTCTCCTCCTTCAAGCTGCTGCTCCTCCTTCAATGGCTGCAACTTTTTTTGCTCTCAAACCCTTGGCTGCTCAAACAAACAAATGCATAAAATGAAGGTTAGAGAGGCCTTTTTTTCCTAATAAGAGACTAAAAAGCAATGGGGACCACAAATGCCATGTAGGCAGGGGTAGCACTTTTTTGTTTTGAGTTTGTTTTTTTTAACTTTAATAGCTGTTTAAACGTGGGGGATGGCTGGCCGTCCCCGGGACAGTTGACGAACGGCTTTGCCGTCCCCTGGCCGTCCCTGTGATCGGTCAGCCGTCCCCCATCCAGTCAACAACGTCTCCCTGTTTTGAGGACGGTTTCCTAACTTTTTGCAAAAAAGGGGATGGTCCCTTGCCGCCTGTCGTTCCCTTGTACCCAGGACGTCCCGGGGATAGGGATGGGTCATTTTAGTGGGGGACGCATCCACGGGTTTCCCTGAAAAATATAAAGCTAGAAAATTTTCCTCCCAACTTTTCCTAGTTTAATTGGGGGGAATGTAAAAACTTTGGATGATTGGCAAGTGGCAGAAAAAAATCGTAAGTTGGTGGGGTAAATTTCTAGCTCCACCCCAAATGCACTCCTTTTAAAGTAGGGGCTCCTATTTATCAAGAAATTTTTTTAACTGATCATGTAGCTTGCTCCATGAAATATAGTTCCTGAAGCCCCTCCATGGGACCCCCACCCTTAGCCGGGACTTTGATGCTGTGTTGGCTTTCTCAAACCCTCTAACAACTTAGGCATAAACCTTGGGAAGGAAAATGCATTTTGACCTCATGTTTTGTTTAGTACTCTGTTATATAGTGTGCATTCTGGTTCATTTAGTACTCTGTTATATAGTGTGCATTCTGGTTCATTTTTCATGAAATCATGACATATAGTTGGCACCTGAATTTCCTTTTCTCTCCATGAAGGTTTTAATTTATCTGAATAGATTAAAAACATGGGCCTTAGAGCACAATATAACACCGGTAGGAAGTTTTAATGTATTGACACAAGCTATGACAAGTATATATGCTTAGGTGCTTTGATAAATGGTTAGAAGTTAAAACATGCAAGGTTCAAGGCAGAATATGAAGCAGTTTTTGATTTGCCAAGCCATCTTCCTACTTAGGTACAAACTATAGGAAGGAAAATGCGTTGTGATTTCAGAACAACATGTAATGCTTTGCATGTGTGAACTATTTGTTTTGTTCTACACACTATTGTGTAGGATCGGGGCTTGTTTGGCATCTGAGTTTTATTTCATTTGATAACGTAAGGTGTTTTCTATGGGTCATTTTTTCATAAAAGCTTAAATAGTTTTTTTCACATTTGAAAATAGACTCTCCTCTCTTTCAGAAATGCTTCAGTGTCCCTTCATGCCTCCATTAATGCTCTCATGCTCCTCCAGTTTAACACTTGTCTCTCAGGAAGCAAACACAGGTGGAATCTGCAATCTCTTTGGAATGTTGTCTAGGGATTCTTTGTTGTCCCACGACTGTCCTAGGGACAAAAGGGTATCCCCATGCCATTTAAAAAATGAATTGCCTAAAGTGGCTCAAATAACTCTTGTATGTAATAGTGTACATGCACTACAGGGCCAATGTAAGGTGTAGATTCATTTTTGGGGTTAAATGAGGACGTGTCCTGTGCCCCAAAAGTCACTATACCCGTCACGATTCGTCCCGGGGACGGGGGGTCACAAAGGGGTCAGTCCCCGGTCGTCCCCGATTAAGGAAAATTCTTAGGAAATGGTAGGAAATGTTTCCTCTTGGTTGGGAATGGTCCCCTGTCCCTGGTACAATGGGGGACGTTGGAAACGTCCCCCAGCCATACTAGGGATGGCTAATCATCCCCCGTGGACATAAAGCCTCCCAACGTTTAAAAAACGCATAAAATTTTGTTTTTTTTAATATTTTTCTCTAATGCTAAAGGTTGTGTTAGGCCCACCTTGTCGTGCAACCTAAATTTTTATAAAAAATGTAAATGAAACTTTATTAAGTTTCATACCATCGACTAGCAAGCGACGAACGACTCTCTCAGGTATCGAAATATTTCTAAGGCTCGCACGAAAGTTCCAAACACATAGATTTCACCCCAAATCGATTTTTTTTCATATGTTTTTGCATTTTGAAGAGCCATTTTTGCATTTGGAAGAGGTGTTTTGCAGATTCAGACACATTAAAGTTCTGATTTCTTCAAATTTCTCACACCTAGGGTTGAGTTCGCGGCTAGGGTATCATTGCCTGCGTTTTTCCTCGAGTCGACCTGCATTTGCTTTGTGTTTGGGACGCCTTGAGGAGCTGGGAGCTGCACTTTCTCAGTTCCACTTCCTACCACTTCCAGGTTTGAGATTAAATTTAATAATTAACTTTTTTTTGCTATACACTATACACAGAGCTGCATTATTTTTTTAATTTTTAATTTTCATTTTCTGTTTTCAATGTTATTCTTCATTGATTTGGCATCATTTTTACAAACTTTTAGATTTTCAACCAGCATACAAACTTTCATAAAAAATAAAAAAAAAGTCATACAAATTTTGAAATGAGTAGCAACAGTAGTGGTAGTGACAGTCATGAGGGTGAGGGTAATGACAATGAAAATGAAGTTCAAAGAATGTCAATAGACCCTTCTTCTACCTGTGAAAATCCAACCCATGCTTCTTCAAACCATTTTGCATGCCCTATAACCACTCTTCAAAGATTTGCAAAAGGCCCTTTCAACCGCAACAAACCATTGCGTCAGTTTGCCACAGATGTGACTGTCAACAAGAAGAAAAATTCAGAGGGCAGCAAGAAATGGCTTTGTCATGTTTGTGAATCTAATTACCATGGGAGGTATACTAGGATTAGAGGCCATCTAGTGGGTGCCACTGGAAAGGGTGTTAGAATTTGTGAGAAAATAACATTGGAGCAGCAGCTTAAATTTGCAAAGTTGGCTGGATGTAGTGATGACCAAATCACTACCATTCAAAATAAAATACGACCATTAGCTGATTTGCAAGCCTCTTCCAATGTATCAGTTTCAGAGAGTTGTGATATAGGGAAGAAGAAAGCAAGTGAGAAAACTATAAATCATGGGGTTAATGAATGTGCAAAAATGTGAGCAATTTGATGATGCAGTGGCCAAATTCTTTTATGCACATGCTCTTCCATTTCATTTGGCAAGGTCACCTTATTTCAAAACTATGGTGAAAGAAATATTGATAGTTGGACCCTCTTATGACCCCCTTGGAGAACTGGAGAACATAGATTGTGTACCTCCTTCCTTGACAAATAATATTCAAAAGCTACCTTGTTAATGGAGATGAGGCAAACATGGCTTAGGACTGGTTGTTCCATTGTCATGGATGGGTGGATTGATATTCGACATAGGCCACTCATTAATGTTATTGTTATATGCCCTGCTAGTTCATACTTTCTTCGAGCTGTTGATTGTTTTGGGAAGTGTAAGGATGTTGATTTTCAGTTTGGCATTTTGAGGGAGGCCGTAGAGGAGGTTGGGTCTTCTAATTTTGGGCAGGTTGTGACAGATTCAGCTCGTGTTTGTAAGCTAGCTGGTTTGATGATTGAGAATGCTTACAAACATATTTTCTGGACTCCATGTTGTGTACATGCTTTGAATGATGCTTTGAAAGACATTGGAAAAATAGATTGGGTGAGGGCAACAGTTGTAGAGGCTAGAAGCATACAAATGTTTGTATGTAACCATCACACTTCACACGCACTATTCCGGTCTTATTCAAAGAAAGAATTCCTCAAACTAGTTGAGATTAGATATGCTAGCTACTATATTTTGTTGGAGAGGATGTTCGAGGTCCAAAATGCTCTACAAGACATGGTTGTTTGTGCAGATTGGAAAAGGTGGACTCTATCGAAGACCAATGAAGGCAAGGAAGTGAGAGATAGAGTACTTAATGAAACTTGGTGGGACACTATCAAGTAAGAAATCTAAAAATTTAAATTGTTTTTGCAATTTTGAATTTGTTACACTTTGTTTTACTTTGTAGTTTGTATTTTAAAAGTTCTAATATTTAATTTGCTGCTTGTAGGTATATTTGCTCTTTCATATCACTAGCTGTGAGGGTAATCCAGTATGCAGATACAGACTCTCCTAGCTTGGGAGAGATATATGAGACTTTTGATAGCATGCTTTACCAAATGAAGCAAGCTATTCGTCAAAAGGAACCTGAGTTGAGTTTTTATGAGGACCATATTAGGCCTATTGTGACAAAGAGGTGGAACACAATGAATACCCCTCTTCATATGCTTGCCTATGCTCTTAATCCGAAGTGGTATGTACCTAGACCTTGCCGAATGCTTCCTTTTGAGGATGACGAGGTGATAGAGGGGCTTACAACAACACTTCGTAAAATGTATACCAATGAGATGGCAACCACAATTAGAGAGCAATGGCTTATGTTTGTTGATCTTCAGGGTCCTACAATCAACAAACTAGAGGCTAGGACAGATAGGACCACCATTGCACATTATAACCCCATTGGATGGTGGAAATTTCATGGGAAGGACACACCGGATTTGAAACAACTTGCCATTCATTTGCTCTCACAGATTGCTAGCTCCTTTGCTGGAAAGAGGAATTGGTCTACCTATGGCTTCATCCACTCCATTAAGAGGAACATGCTTACTTCAAAACGAGCTGAGAAATTAGTTGCAGTTCAATGTGCCTCGAGACTTTAGGACCGATAGACTAGTGAGTATCAACAGACTCCAGCATCACGATGGGATGTTGATCTTGAGGAAGTTAGGCAAATTGATGAGGATGAGGTGCAACCAAGATTGGTCAGGTTACCATTGGATGATCCACTCTTGCCAGAGGATAATAGTGACTCAGATAGTTCTGAGTCTTTTGATATTCATAGCTTGAATGAGGCCTAATTTCATAGACTGTTGGAGAATGTATTTAGTATTTTGATTTTCATGTTTGAACTTTTGAGACTTTTGGATGCATGTTTGAAACATTTGGATATTGATAGACCATGGCTTTATTAATGTTTGATATTGCTATGATAAATTTTATAATGCTTTAATGACATTTATTATGTTGTTATACTACTACTATTGCGATTTATTTATATATTGATATTATTGTTATCAATTATTAATTTATTGACATATATCTCTCTCTTTCCCTCTCTCTGTCTATAAAATATTAATAAATTTTGAAAAAATCATATATATATATATGTATTTTGTATGTTGCTGTCCCGTATCGTCCGCTAAAAATGGGCCCCTAGGAAACATCCCGGAAATGCGTCCCTAGCTGTCCCTCCGTCTCCATCCCCAAAAGGCTATGGAACACAGTTTATTTTAAAGAGCTTGGAGTGCATTTACTATATATTATATATATGAATGCGTGTATACATATGTACATACAAACATACATATATGTGCATATGTATGTATGTTTGTATACACACCCATATATGTGTGTATAATATATATATAATGGAAAATAAACTTTACTTAATGGTTAATCTAGGCTAATTAGATAAGTGCAACCAATTAAAGTACACGTCTGCATAGAATAACTAATGCCAGCTGGGATTGATAAATTACACTTGATGTTTTTGGAAAGTAGATCCCAAGTGGATAGGGGTACTTAGCTCTAAGGATGGCGATGGACAATTGTGATGCAACCTTGGGATCTAGCTAGTATCTTCTCTGGAAATGTTTTGCCCTTCTATCAGTGAAATTCCTCTGGACTTGCATCAAAGCTATGCTTTGTTTGTGATCAAGTCTGTAGGTCTGGGTTAAGTCTATGATTGTGGATTTGTACTTTATGTCTGGATCTGACCCTGCCCAATGTGGAATTCTGCTCTGTGGTTTGCCTGACTGATCTTCGTCTACTTTGCTCTGTCTAAATATTTGAGTGCTTGTGGTATTTAAAAAACACCTAGAAAGGGCTGTCTTGTGTTGCAAGGAGATGTGTCAGCTTTTTGGAAATGTGTAAAGATTTGAAGAGAACAGTCAAGGGTCCTCTGATGATTTACGTGTAGATTTATTAATAGTTTTGGTGCACCAAATCCAAATGTTTCACTATTTGTATTTATTGAGCTTTAGTATGAGAGAAGGTGCTTGATATGAGCTTTAGAATGAGAGAAGGTGCTTGATATGAGATATGATCAGTGTTCCACGGGCCTGGGGGACGGGGAAACGGGGGGACAGGGAAACGCGTTTCGGAGACGGGGGGACAAAGGGCCTTAGTTTGGGGACGGCAGGGAGACGGCGGGGGGACGGCGGCGGGGGGGTGGCGGGGGGGTGGCGCTGATATAGTTATACATATACTTATAGTACTTGAAAAACTAGTTTTGAAAAGATGTATAATAGTATAGCAGTATAAGAATTACATTTCAAATGAAACTATAGGAAATTAGTAAATTTATAACATGGCAAAATTTGAAATACTAAATCTAAATACGAAGATATTTGAATTGTCAAATTGGAGATTTCTATTATATCGCCAAAGGCCCAAATATGAATAACATTGATGATATGACAAAGTCTATAAAGATGATTAATTGATTACATGATTCATCATTAGTTCATTACAATAAGTAGCATTACAAAATGAAAACTGAAAAGACAAAATGCCAAAATGTCGAAACTCAAAATGTAGTGAATGGAGGCCTCTAATCATCTCCAAACTCCCCATCACTGGAACTGCTGGACTCCACATGGTCAAGATCCCTCAAGCTCACACCAACCAGCCCTGCATCTGAAGTGGTAGGATCATCCTCATCAATCTGTGAAGGCTCCTCTGGCTCCACATCCCATCGTGCCGCTGGACTCTCCTTGTACACAATTGTCTTGCGGTCCATGATACGCAAAGCACTGTGTACAGCCACAAGCTTCTCTGCTCTCTTAGAGGTAAGTCTGTTCCTCTTAAGAGAGTGGATGAAGCTATATGTAGACCAGTTCCTCTCAGCAGCTGAAGAACTGGAAACCTGGGATAGCAGACGAATAGCTAGAGTGGTGGTCAAAGATTTCGAACCATGACAATTCCACCACAAAAGTGGGTCCTCCTGTGCCATAGAAACTATATCCACCTTTGCTGCATCTGAATAGCCTCTAAGAGTGGCAAATCTTGGTCCACTCAGTGCGAATTGTGCTGGCATCTGTAGAATCATACATCTTCTCTATGCACCTAAAGAAACCTGCCTTCACCTCATCATCCTGAATCGGTGTCACTCTACCTGGTCTAGCCATGTACCACTTAGGATTCAAGGCAAAGGCAGCCATATGCAAAGGAGTGTTCAACACGGGAGACGGCTAGGCGTTTCCCAGTCTCCCGAGAAACTCCTAGACGTCTCCCCAGGAGACTTGGAGACGTCTCCACGTCTCCAAGTTTCCTTGGAGACGTCTCCCCGTCTCCGGCGGCGCTTTGGTGGCGGTGGCGGGACGGCGGGGGACGCCAAGTACCCGTCCCCCCGTCCCCGGGACGTCCCCGTTTCCGAAACGGGTCACATTTTGGGGGGAAACGCGTCCCCGTGGTTCACTGGATATGATAAAATGAATGCTGGTCAATTTTTTTTATATTAAGTATAGAGTAAATAGAAGATACAAATCAAAAGACTATCAGATCCAACTATATATCAGTCACTATCCCCCTTGTACAATTGTAAAAAAGTGATTCCCCCGGTTACAAAAATACCCAACCCAGATAATAATAGTATCTAAGCCCCACCTATACAACTCTTTACAAAATAACAAAATGGATCACCATCAGAGTAACAGAGTATCAAACTTCCAAGATAAACCTGCAACAGAGTGTCACTAATACAACAATATATAGTGTCAGATCGTATACAAGCTAGCATTATATAACACATATGATTATTGGAAAAATAGAAAGGATATGAACGTGCCTGAAGCAGATAGTCATTCATTCCTTGGAACATCATTTCCATTGCATAACAACAACAGGGCTTTAGCTGCATTTTGTTCATCAGTATAAGGCTGTACAACGTGGTACTTGTTATCCTCTCTCCTAATCTGGCCACTTGCTATATCATGCCTGAAAGCACTGAGGTCTCTCATAAAAACATCTACCCCTGGATGGCCCTTCGACCACATGTGTCCATAACAGGCCTCCATAATATCAATAGTAACCTGCCCATTTTCAAGGTAGTGCCAAAATTTGTCCTTGGAAAGCTCCACAGTGATATAAACCTGCATGACAACATTGTGGAAGATGAGTCTTCTATAAGACTCAGTAAGCACCCTCCTTTTCTCTTGAAATCTGTCCTCATTTCTAGCCTTCTAGATGGACCAAAGAATAATGGAAGAAAAACATAACCAGAATAATGTAGCAGTTTTGCCCATTTTTGAACTTTGAAAAAGAATCTTTTCAGGAAGAGACTGTCTATTAGTGTCCCAAATATCTTGATTATCACAGAACATTTCTCAAATTTCTTTAGCAAAAATGCAATCAAAGAAAATGTGTTTAAATGTTTCAGGAGTTCTACAGAGATTGTAGATATCAATATCATTAGAATTAGTTCTGTATGGCAGCCTTTTCAAGATAAGCAACCATCTAAAACAAGCAATTTTCGTTTCCAAGCTGTTTGGACCAGTTAAATTGAAAAATTAATTGCCAATAGTTTTTATTTCAGTTAACCTTCCATATCTGATTTAGATGATCTGTCAAATCAATATGTTTTGTGAGCATAGAATACATCTCTTTAACCTTTGTTTTTGTATATTATTACCATTTTGCCACTGAAAGTCCAAGTATTGAGTTTTATCATCTTTATATATGATAGGAAATTGCAATTTATTAAAGGCTTCCTTGAGAACTGAGTAGGTCCTCCAGTTAGTAGGAGGAATATTATACTCTGTGCACAAATCATTCGAGTTTTTGAGTTTGCCATCTTTCAAAATATGTTTAAAACACTGGATACCTTTGTAGGCCCAGCTCTTAGCAAAGCATCCTTGAAGTAAGGCCAAGGGTTTCCCCTTATGTTCAAGATTCCACCAAATAGATCTATTGATCTGAATGGTCCCATTGACCCCGAGATAAAGTGACAGTTTGTGAGTCGAGTTTTCATTATTTCCCATGCCTTCCAAATAGTCTTAAAGACATTAGAACCAACAGGTAAGATGGGTTCCTTCCTACTAAGGATATCACGGAAAGGTAAGGGCTTCCAGGCTTTAGCATGTTTAAGAGTAGCAATATTGATATTCTGTCTAACCAGCACCTTCCAGGGCTCCTCACCCTCAAGGGCACCAAGAACCCATTTTGCAGCCAATGCAATGCCCTGTAATCTAAGATCTTTTAAACCCAGACCTCCTTTAGCTTTTTCCAGAGTACACCATTCCCACTTCACCGAATGCTGTTTCCTTTTACCTTTACCATCAGACCAAAGAAAAGCCCTTATCTTTTTCTGAATTTCATTAATCTGATAAGAATTAAAGAACCACACTGAAGCAAAATAAATACTATAGGAAGATAGTATCTTTTGACAAATTTGAATTCTCCCAGCCAGTGATAAAAACTGTCTATTCCATTTGGAAATCTTTCTTTCAATCTTGTCTCTAACCCAATGCCACATTTCCTTAATATTAGGATCAACAGGAAAAGGAATGCCAAGATATCTCACAATCTTTTGTGGGCCCCCCATTGGAGACGAAACTTACTGATCCAATTAGGAGCAAGCTCTGTCCACCCCCATTGGAGACCAAACTTATTGATCCAAACTTACTGGGCCCCCCCATTGGAGACCAAACTTACTGATCCAATTAGGAGCAAGCTCTGTCCACTCCAAGAGATGAGATTTAGAGGGAGCAATTTTGGCTCCTGAGGCAAGACAAAAAACATCCAACTTACCTAACAAATTTGATAAGTTGGCCTCTTCCAAGCACAAAAGAATTGATGTGTCATCTACAAATTGGAGGTTAAGGAGCTCATTTTCATCAGGTAGTCAAAGACCTCTGATTATCGGAATGGATGAGTTTTCCCTTAACACATAATGTAGAGCATCTGAAGCAATTGCAAAGAGAGCCGGGGCAAGAGGACACCCTCGCCGTATAGATCTTTCAAGAACAATTTCCTGAGATGGGACTCCATTAACCTCAACTTGGGCAGTGGCATCACAAAAAAGAGTTCTGACCATATGACAAAAAGAATTAGGAAATCCAAAGGCTTTTAACATTAGTAAAACAAAACCCCACTCAATTTTGTCATATGCTTTTTCAAAATCCAACAAGAGCATTGCAACATTCTAGCAAATAAGTTTTGCCTAGTTCAAGGCCTCCCAACTAGTGATTAGATTTTTAAGAATGTATCTCCCTTTAATAAATCCAGTTTGGGTAGAGTTAATGATTGAAGGGAGAACAAGGGCCACTCTGTCAGCCAAAATCTTAGCAAGAATTTTGTATGAGACATTAAGTAATGTTATAGGTCTCCAATTTTTAACCAAGGTTTTGTCTCCTTCCTTAGGGATCAACTTGATCAACCCCCTGTTGACCCCTGTTGATTTGGCTGCCAAGAATTCCCTTCTCGAAAGCTTCCTTGTATACAAGAAGGTCATCACTAACCCAGTCCAGAAAAGATTTATAGAACTCTTCAGGGAGGCCATCGGCTCCTGGAGATTTATCATTTTTAAGGGAGAGGATAGCCCTTTTGATTTCTTGCACAGTGACATCCTTCCCAAGCTCATTAGCCATCTCTGAATTCACCTTTTTAGGTATAACCTTTTCAATATGTTGTCATGCCTGGAGAGAGGCATCAGTCTCACTATTAGAGAAGAGACTTTTATAAAAAAGGAAAAATTGAGTCCTTATTTCCTCTTGACTATGTAAAGTTGCATCATTGGCAGTAAGGCAATCAATTTGCTCCCTGGCCTGATTCTCTTTTATATATCTAAAAAAGAATTTAGTGCCCTTATCTCCGTTTTCAAGCCAATTCATTTTTGCTTTGACCCTTGGGCCTCTAATTCTGGTATTTTGAAATTTTCTAAGGGAGCTCTTGGCCAAAATCACCCTGTTTGTGAGATCTTCATCTCTAGGGTTCAGCTGCAGATCAACCTCAGCTTGAAGGAGTTTGTCTTGAAGGAGGGACTCCTCCTTTCGGCGGTCCTTGGCTTTCTTTTTCCCAATGGTCTAGAACAATGCTTTCCAACCTTTAGTATTTAGGTTCCATCTATCCCTATGAGAGATTTCTGTACAACCATTTGTTAATCTGTCTTAAACACAAGATGGCATTTTTCCAATCAGTGTCTTTGAGGAGAGTAGTATTAAGACATAACCCACCATTACTTTTGGCAACCTTAGGGGCACCCTGTTTAAAACAGAATTTGGCTCTTATCGGGTGATGATCAGAGAGGGAAAAGGGGAAAACTTCAACCCTGCATCCAGGATTCACTAAAGAGGCTGAAAAAAAGGAACTATTGAAATAGAACCTATCAAGTCTGCAGTAAATTCTTTGGTCACCTTGCTGGGAATTACACCATGTAAACCAGATGAACTTAGAATCCTTTTTTTGTCCTTCAATGGGGTCTTCTAACTTGAGTTTGGATCTCATCCTTTGCCAATAAAACCTTTCATTCCCCTTCCAATTGAAGCCAGTGCCTCCCCATATCTTCTTCTCTCACAACAAAGTTGAAATTACCCCCAACAATCCACCGGATGTCTTGCAAAGTACCCATCCAATTCCAAAGTCGGATCCTTTCATTGTAGTCATTAGGAGCATAAACAACACAAACACCAAAACAAATATCCTCTTTCTTGATTATTTGCCAAACAACCCTATTACAAGGGGAGACCCCAAAACTGTCAACAAACTGGGCCCACTTGTTAGCCAATACAATCACTACACCCCCTTTTCCCCTCATGTTTTGTTGTCAATTGAGATGCCTCTTTCCAAATGACTCTTATACTGGTATCTAAGGTAAACCAAGTGGCCTTAACCTCCTGCAATAACACAAAATCAATATCTTTTTTCTGCATTAGAAACCTCCTTACAATATGTTTTTTGTTAGGGGATTCCAAGCCCCTAACATTCTAGGAAATGCAGTTTAACTCCATCATGACTGTTCACTTGGGGTAGACCCTTTATCACATTTAAAATTATCAAAACATTTAGGTAATCTATGTTCAGATTCCATCCTCTTAGCTTTGGGGGGGAGAACTCCACTTAATTTTTTCCTCTTATCTGTTTGGTGCTGATTTAGATCTTTATCTTGAAAGGGTTTACCAGTCTCCAGTCCCTTCTTCTTTCTATACCTTCGGGTATTTTTAACAACCTCCATGTGATTATCATCACCTTTAGAGGTATCATTAGTAGAGAGAAAGCCATCCTCATCTGTGGATTCCATTCTTGATGGTGAAGCAAATCCATCTGAACTAGCCACTCCACTCAGGGGGTTAATAGGATCCATTCCTGCCTTAGGAATCAAAATTTCATCCACCTTCTGATTTCTAAGAACAAAAGAAATAGTGTGGAAAGAGTTGGACTTATCCAAGTCGCCTTCAACTTGATCCAGACTAATATTTCCTAGATCAGAGTTAAGGTGCACAATGGGCATATCATCGTCTCATTTTCTCATCTTCTAGGGATTGAAGGGGCAATTCATCTCTAGGTTCGATGGCACCAGACCCTATCTAGGATTCTACCAAATTATTATCCTTAAAATATTTGGAGTTAAATGTGTAAATTTCCTTAGTCGGGATGGGATTAGTATCTTGAATTCTTTTTGATTGTCTTATCTTCAGAAGTGCCAATTGTTGAGCATTTAGCTTTGGAGTATTTTGCATCTGATTAGAAACATTTATGTGTTCAATGCCAAGATCTTTTGTTCCACCCTTACAGGTGTCTTCCTGTTCCTTTATTATGTTATTATCTAGATCATTTAAGAGAGAGGAAAAACTTTCTTCCACTCTCGAGACATTATTATTAACCTTATTTGGCTCAGTATTCTCCATTTGCAGGGAATTACCCTTCTTATTAGTGTTGCTTTTAGAATTAGTAGAGGCATATTTCTTGTCAATCTCCCGCGGGGTAGGGTAACAACCCTCCATACCTGCCCCATTATTTCTATCTCTATCATTCCGCCCTTCAAAACTAGAGGGCTGCAATTTAGCTCGACTGCCTCCACCCAAGGTAGCGTTATTATTAGTTCTGTGTTTTATTATAGGGCAGTTCCTTCGGATATGGCCCTGGTGCCGACAAAGATAACAAGCATTCAACCCACCCAACATTTCGATTTCACATTTAATATTCCCAGATTTTAACTTAATCTCTAACACCTCTGGTAAATCCAAACCGGGGTAATAATGATACCAAAACCCGAGCATTAGAATGAGGAAGTGGGGATTTGGTGTCATCGATCTTTAGAATAGTCCCATAGGGTTCAAGCATAAGTGGGGCAAATTTCCGGAGGCGGGGTGGCACCTGCTTTATAGTTACCCATCAAGGGATCGAGAGGGCCAACACTTCATCTTCCATAGCCTCTGGATTCCAAGCCAGAGCATGAAAGACCACATTACCAACATTCCAAAATTGTTTAGAGATTGCTTCCATCTGAGATTTTTGATTATTGAAAAAAACAACAAATAATCACTTTTGAATCATTCGACAATAATAAAATTGCAGGCCTAATTTTCTTTCCCAAACATTATTGAACCATTACTTCATGAATTTCCTGGCCGGAACCCTACTAGGGTCGACAGCCGCAAAGAAAATTGCTATTTTAACCAATTTAGCATCTTCCATTTCAATAGCCTCATCTAGGGTTTTATTAGGAACAAGAACAACCTTCCATGGAAAAGCCGAAGAGTGCTTACCTTGTTTCTGCTCCCCATTATTCTGCACACCAGCAACCTCTCCAATGTCGAACTTGGCCCCCTGCGGAAGTTGTTTCCTTTCTCCCACAACCACGTCCCAGAAAGATTTGGAAATGTCCACTTTCTCATTAGCATTGGAGGGGATATTAGTACCTCCGTTTGGGGGCTTCGTATCCCCTGGCATCATCAAGCAAAGAAACCTTCAGAGCACCCGCATGCGAACGGGCCGAGACACCACCGTCGGCACGAGGCCAAGGTCACTCCACACAAACCCAAATACGGCCGAGAAAAACCAGGGCACCATGACCAACTACCACCATACGCCCAAGAATGATGAGAGATCGTGGAGGAGGGCCGAGCCTCCGCCACGGGATGCAAAAGGACACACTATCAGAACCACGCATGAGGGAACCCTAGTTGTAGAGCAAAAAACTTTCTAAAGACACCAAAATGTTTCCACCTCTTCTCATAGTATCAAATTTCACATAATGTTTACTTGGTTTAAGCGAGGGAAAATAAAGGGGGCCAATCGGCCAAAATTTAAATTTGAATTTTTGTGATCAGGGTCAATCCGGTGACCAAGGAAATGAACCAGGGTGGATAAACGAATGAATCTGGGTGGACAATGACTATATGGATAAGTGTGATAAATGCTCTGATAAAGTGAATGTATTGGAGTATGGGCAAAGGCTAAGGTGGGAGCTAGATATGAGGATATGTGTATAAGTCTAGGGCAATTAGCCTAACTTCACACAATATTACTCCATTTGTCAATATGTATCAAGATAGTTCCTCTAAATGGGCACAAAAGCTAAATTGAAAATGGCACGAATAGATAAATACAGATCTTTACATTATAAATATATATATATATACACATACACATACAAAGAATACACATGTATGTACATATACACCTATATATAAATACATTGTATATTTATATAAATTTTTATAGATATGTATATACATACATATATATGTATGTCTGTGAACATGTGCATGCATCTGGAAAACAGATTAGGAGTTAGAGGCATGAAGGGTCGTGGGGTTGTCTATAGAGGATGTTGGAAAAACAGGGGAACTTGAATGTACAAGTGCAGGATATTGTAGTCATACATATGTTGAATGGTGGTGTGTTGTTTCTTTATTGTAGCAAATGCAACATATAATCTGAATCCAGAATGTAAAAGATCTGTGTTCCACGGCCTTTTGGGGACGATGATGGGGGGACAGTTGGGGACGCGTTTCTGGGACGTTTCCTAGGGGCCCATTTATTAATATATTATAGACAGAGAGAGGGAAAGAGAGAGATATATGTCAATAAATTAATAATTGATAACAACAATATCAATATATAAATAAATCGCGACAGTAGTAGTATAACAACATAATAAATGTCATTAAAGCATTATAAAATTTATCATAGCAATATCAAACATCACTAAAACCATGGTCTATCAATATCCAAATGTTTCAAACATGCATCCAAAAGTCTCAAAGTTCAAACATGAAAATCAAAATACTAAATACATTGTCCAATAGTCTATGAAATTAAGCCTCATTCGGTCTATGAATATCAAAAGACTCAGAACTATTTGAGTCACTATCATCCTCTGGCAAGAGTTGATCATCCAATGGTAGCCCGACCAATCCCGGTTGCACCTCATCCTCATCAATTTGCCTAATGTCCTCAGGATCAACATCCCATTGTGTTATTGGAGTCTGTCGATACTCAGTAGTTTGTTGGTCCTGAAGTCGCAAGGCACTATGAACTGCAACTAATTTCTCAGCTCGTTTTGAAGTAAGCCTATTCCTCTTAATGGAGTGGATGAAGCCATAGGTGGACCAATTCCTCTCTGTAGCAAAGGAACTAGCAATCTGTGAGAGCAAACGAATGGCAAGTTGTTTCAAATCTGGTGTGTCCTTCCCATGAAATTTCCACCATCCAATGGGGTTGTTCTGTGCAATGGTGGCCCTATCTGTCCTAGCCTCTGGTTTGCTGAATGTAGGACCCTGAAGATCAACAAACATAAGCCACTGCTCTCTAATAATGGTTGCCAGCTCATTGGTATACATTTTACGAAGGGCTGTTGTAAGCCCCTCTATCACCTTGTCATCCTCAGAAGGAAGCATTCAGCCAGGTCTAGGTACATACCACTTCAGATTAAGAGCATAGGCAAGCATATGAAAAGGGGTATTCATTGTGTTCCACCTCTTTGTCACAATAGGCCTAATATGGTCCTCATAAAAACTCAACTCAGGTTCCTTTTGACAAATAGCTTGCTTCATTTGGTCAAGCATGCTATCAAAAGTATCATATATCTCTCCGAAGCTAGGAGAGTCTATATCTGCATACCAGATCACCCTCACAACTGGTGATATGAAAGAGCAAATATACCTCCAAGCAACAATTTAAATATTAGAACTTTTAAAATACAAGCTACAAAGTAAAATAAAGTGTAACAAATTCAAATTTTCAAAAACAATTTAAATTTTTAGATTTCTTACTTGATAGTGCCCCACCAAGTTTCATTAAGTACTCTATCTCTCACTTCCTTGCCTTCATTGGTCTTCAATAGAGTCCACCTTTTCCAATCTGCACAAACAACCATGGCTTGTAGAGAATCTTGGATCTCCAACATCCTCTCTAGCAAAATATAGTAGCTAGCATATCTAGTCTCAACTAGTTTGAGGAATTCTTTCTTTGAATAAGACCGGAATAGTGCGTGTGAAGTGTGATGGTTACATACAAACATTTGTATGCTTCTAGCCTCTACAACTGCTGCCCTCACCCAATCTATTTTTCCAATGTTTTTCAAAGCATTATTCAAAGCATGCACACAACATGGAGTCCAAGAAATATGTTTGTAAGCATTCTCAATCATCAAACCAGCTAGCTTACAAACACAAGCTGAATCTGTCACAACCTGCACAACATTAGAAGGCCAAACCTCCTCTACGGCCTCCCTCAAAATGCCAAATTGAAATTCAACATCCTTATGCTTCCCAGAACAATCAACAACTCGAAGAAATTATGAACCAGCAGGGCATGTAACAATAACATTAATGAGTGGCCTATGTCGAATATCAGTCCACCCATCCATGACAATGGAACAACCACTCCTAAGCCATGTTTGCCTCATCTCTTCCATCAACAAGGTAGCTTTTGAATATTGTTTTCTAAGGAGGGAGGTACACATCTATGTTCTCCAAGGGGGGGCATAAGAGGGTCCAACTATCAATATTTCTTTCACCATAGTTTTGAAATAAGGTGACCTTGCCAACTGAAATGGAAAAGCATGTGCATAAAAGAATTTGGCCACGACATCATCAACTTGCTCATGTTTTTGCACATTCATTAACCCCATGATTGAAGTTTTCTCACTTGGTTTCTTCTTCCCTCTATCACAACTGATACATTGGAAGAGGCTTGCAAATCAACTAATGGTCGTTTTTTATTTCAAATTGAAGCTGCTACTCCCATGGTAATTAGATTCACAATCATCACAAAGTCATTTCCTGCTGCCCCCTGAATTTTTCTTCTTGTTGACAGTCACATCTATGGCAAACTGACGCAATAGTTTGTTGCGGTTGAAAGGGCCTTTTGCAAATCTTTGAAGAGTGGGTATAGGGCATGTAAAATGGTCTGAAAAAACATGGGTTGGATTTTTAGAGATAGAAGAAGGGTCTATTGACATTCTTTGAACTTCATTTTCACTGTCACTACCCTCACCCTCATGACTGTCGCTGCCACTGCTGTTGCTGCTCATTTTAAAATTTGTATGGTTTTTTATGTGAGGTTTGTATACTTTGGTTTATTTCCCAATCCAAGAGTTAAAAATAATCTAAAATAATAGGCCTCTATTAGATAAAATAAAATGAAAGAGAACTGAAAGTGATACTGACTCATGTTGTAAGGTTGTGGAGTTAAGAAGTGGTGTGGGATTTGAAAATTCTCCAAGGCTTTTGGGTGGTAGGAAGTGGAGGCCCGAGAAGGAGGGTCTGGCTCCCGAGCTCCTCTAAAGGGCATCCCAAACACAAAAGTAAATGCCAAAGGTCGGCTCGGGAAGGCGCGGGGCCATGTGCCTGGCGCGAGGCGATGTTCCAGGTAAAGGCGATATTTCCAGGAGTGGGCGCGTGATCGGTTTGTTGGTAGGTCTGCGTTGGAATACGTAAAACCTAAAATATTTAGTCTGAAACGCTGACGCACCAGAGTCAATGTATAGAAAAAGTTCATTTATTTCTCATTAGGATTTAAAGACAAAAGGTGAATTTACACGGCCTTTGGCATTGAAAATATTAAAAAAAATAAATTTATGTGTTGTTTTACGTTGGGAGGCTTTATGTCCATGGGGGGACGATTAGCCGTCCCCAGGTTTCCAATGTCCTCCAGCCGTACTGGGGACGGGGGACTGTTCCCAACCAAGAGGAAACGTTTCCTACCGTTTCCTAAGAATTTTCCTTAATTGGGGACGGCCAGGGACTGTCCCCTTTACTTCCCACCGTCTCCGGGACGAATGGGGACAGGTACAATGACTTTTGGGGCAGGGGACGCGTCCCCATGTAACCCTGATTAAAAAGATCTCTATGTCCATAGTTCATTGTTTTGCAGTAATGAGTGATATTCTGGTGCTATTTTATTGCAGATATGTTCGTCTGTCATTGCACACATTCTTTATGCCCTAACAACAATACCTTTGAATGTGATGTTCTTATTGTTCCTCTCTCTCACTTGTTCCTTCCCTACTCTACAGTGGGGTAGTTTCTGTTCTCTACTCCATCTGGAGTCTCCCACCAAACATAAAGACCTCCTTCCAACTGAGATCTACCTTGAGTTCTGCATGGCCTTGGCTTTGTTACCAACAAAATGGATAGCCTCAGTTTCTTCGGTCTGTCTAGCCATCACCTGTCTTGTGTATCACGTAATTATTGATATAACACAGTGTACTATTTAGCCTTGTGTACATTAATATGATATACATTCTTTATTATGGGTGTATGTTGTGCTATTGCTCTGCTTGTGTTCCCAAGCAGTAAAAATATGAACCTATTGATTCATGTTGATTGTAACGGTTCCAAACTTAATACAAACTAATGAGATGCTTGTGTGTAAATTGAACGGGTTCTTTTGCCTTAAGAATCTGTAATTTAATATGAAAATTGATCCTTTGTTGCTAGTAGGATGCTCTTGTTTGGGGACTTTGAAGGTGAGCCTGACACGTTCGTTAAATCTGGCGGGTAAATCGCCAGGCAGGTGACAAACCAGTGTCCTTTCAGGTACCTTTACCTAAATAAAAAAGTTAATCCTGCTGTTATATTGAAATGCTAACAACTTGGTTTGGCATAGAAGATATGATTCATTGCTATGTTGCTATGGTGTGGAAAAATGGATGGCGATGCACCAAACGTATCAATTCGTGTTTATGCACATTGAATTGCTAATATCGTGATTTGTTATGGAAGATACATTGCTACCGTGAGGAAAAATGGATGGCGGCTCTGCACTAATGTATCAATGTGTTTGTACATCTTTTTTATGTCTATAGGTGGATGGAAGATGTGCTTATGGTTACAAAGAGTCTTAATATTCAAGAGTTTTGTATTCCGAGGATGGATGGTGGATAAAGAGTGCTTCGTTATGAACAATCTTAATATCCAACACTACACCAGGAGTACTACAATTAAGCCTTTTAGTGCAGATTTCTATATGAACCTTACGAAATGTTGCCGAATTCTCTCCTTCGATTTTATAAAACATAGCAATTGGGGTCTCATAGACACGGGCTCCCTAAAATATTTCAATGGGTGCTGTTGAGATCTTTTAGGAATATCTTAGTCTCATTAATTTTGCAGAGCAGTATAAGTTCTAAAATATATGGAAGTTGGTGGTCTCATGAATTTTATTATTTTGCATATTCATTCAATAGAGTAAAAAAATAAAAATTAATTGATGAGAATTAAAAATTCTAAATAATTGACAAGGGGCAAGAAAAAATCTTAAACTAGTGGGGCAATTTCTAGCTCAAGTGTACTTGTTCAAATCTTCAAATTAAAATGCAGGGGCTGCTATTGTTCAAGGAAAGATTCTAATTTATCTTGTAACATATTTGTTTGTTTTTAACTTTATGGGACCCCTTGCTCCTTTAAAATAGATTTTCAAGTCCCTTCTAGGATTGCAACCTTCATAGAGAGGCATCAAGATTATTTATAGTGTTGAGGCATTTTCAAATATGGGCCCTATTAGCATTGTTTCCTAGGAAATCCCTATTGGTTAGCACCGATACAAGAGGTAAAGAACGTGTTACATTTGTATAGATAATATAGTGCATATTAAAGGCCTTTGCAAATAACAATAATCTTTACAAGACATAGAAGTCTTAAGCCTAGCCATTTATATGTTTATTAGGAATTCCATCTATAAATGTATGATGGTTAATTTTATTTGTGACTAGTTTGAAAAACAAACAAAGTTGAAATAATTTGCTAAGAAGAGTGTGTACACATTATAATCTTTTTCAATTCTAAAACTAGAAACATAAATAAAAGTTGAAATAATTATACCATAATAAACTAAAACAACCTAATGTATTATTAGTAAATTAAGAAGATTAAAATACACTTGTAGAACAAGCCCTCACATATCACTAACATGCAAATTTGAAGTTATTTTGATAGCATAATGGTACTTGTAAAATACAATATACATGTAACTCTAAGCATCAATTCATAAACAAAGTACAAATTGGAAGGTAGGCCATTTTAGAAAACTATTTGTAGCGCATATTCCAACACTTCCCTTTGGTCATGATTCACCTTGATATATCTAGTGTTTTCTTTTACAACTTGTCATTGTCAAAAATTGCCATACTTGACCATCTTGACAAGTTTTCAAATTCATTATAATCTTGGTCAAAATTCTAATGTAACTACCTATTATATATGTTTGCATGTCATAAGTAATTTTCGTAATGATGACCTTACAAGGACTACAATATGTTGGCAAATGGCCAAACATTATCACCTTAATGTGGGACATCTAGGTCTCTTCATGTGAAACAAAATCCATTAAAGATGAAATCCATGCAACTTTCAAATGAAGTGTCTAACTCTCACATGAAGACAAAATAAATAAAGAATGAAATAGTGAATGCTAACAAAAGCATTAAAAATAATTATTATGAATATGAGGTTCAAACACCTTTTTTCAACTAAAGTTGGGCACTAATTTGATTTTTACAAGAGTAATTAGGAAGGCTTGAGGTTATTTATTCTCTTCTATGTCTAGTGATAATGAATATACATGGAAATTAACTATAATCTTGGATGGCATAGATGCCTTAAACTATCATTTGTACGTTTTCAAGGCATACCAATAAAGATCAATTTTATTCATGACAAGTAGGGCTTGAAGTGGCTTGTTCTCTTCTCTATCTAGTGAATGAATCTACATTATTATCTATATGAAACTTGCAATTAAGGTGGGAACTTGAAAAAATGTGACTAGCAAATGATTTTCATGTAACTCCCTTTATACCCATATTTTGTTGAATATAATATTAATATATAGAGAGATAGATAAAGGAGTAGGGGAAAGAAAGGAAATTTTTATTGTCATATGGAGCTCCTTACCTTGTGTGAATTAGCCAACACATATTACATTGTTTCTATAAAGTGTATATGAGATTTATTGAAGTGTTAATTCTAAATATTGTCTATTTTTCTTTTATGTCATTGTAGTTTTTGATTAGGTAAAAGAGATTTTGAAAAGTGGTCTTGCTAAAAATCCTAATCTTAAAGGATTGGGAATTTTGAACAAAGGGTAGATGACCCTCAACGATCTTACAACAAATAATTGTAACGAAGTTGCTAGGAACAAACCTCAATAATAAAGGATTAAATAATACCATACTTAGACCTAGTAGTTTTCACATCGTTAACTTGGGCATAGGATTTACATACATGTTTCAAAACTGTTTTCTTTCTCCATTGGATAACGCTCCAAGAAATTTGATTAACTTTATTCGTAGAAACAAGAGTGGGGAGGGGAAATCCTCTCTAAGGCCCCATCTAGGGGTAACACAT